>JAZGTI010013572.1:2373-14754 GCA_036877585.1 Botia kubotai
GCGGCTCAGGCTCGCGCTGAGTGAGGGAAAAGGGAGCCCCTGACGTCACTGACGACACAACCTCTTGTAGCTCGCTGAAGCGGGCGCCAAATTCAACCATCTTGGCAGTTAGGGTATCAACTTCCTGAGCAGTGGATGAGAGCTGACTGGCTTGTTGGCCGAGGAGAGCTCCTTGATGAGGGATGGCCTCATCAAGGCCTAAAAATTAGGACCAAACAGGGTGCAGGTGGCAGGAAAAATTAGTTAACAGGGATAACAAGAGGGGCGGGGTGATGCCGCAATGACCGCGAAGCACATGGCGAGCTTTAAAAAAATAAACATGTGCTCCGGGACCACAGCGCACCAGAACACACACACACACACACAAAATCTAGACAGACCAGACAGAGATCGTGACAGGTTGGTAATTTGATTTCTTTAATCATTTCAAATAATTTTAAATAATTGATTTCAAACTTTAAAACATTTAAAGATTTACATAAATGTTGAATATCTTTAAAGGTAGAAAATAGTGAAATAATTTTATTATAGTAAACATAGTATAATTTTTTTCAGCTATTTCACACAGACACAGCAAGTTCTATCCATTTTGATTAATAAAGGCTTATCTTATGAAATCCTTCATGTTTACAGTTAATTTCAGATTAATTTTAATGGTATACTGTGCATCAAATGGAAATTTATAGGATTGTGAGTCATGTGGATTTGTCTTCTGTCATTTCAATACCAGATTGAGAGGCACGACAACTGCGCATATGATTACTTGGAAGTTCGGGATGGCAACTCAGAAAGCAGCCCCCTGTTAGGCAGATTTTGTGGTTATGACAAACCTGATGATATTAAATCCAGCTCCAACCAGCTCTGGATGAAATTTGTGTCTGATGGATCTGTAAACAAGGCTGGTTTTGCTGCTAATTTCTTCAAAGGTGAATTTTTCGCTGTATGGTTTGGTCTTTGTTGTTCTTTTTTGTCAGTTTAAAAAGATTGCCTGGTACAAAATCAGAATACTGTTTGCAAAAAAAGACCTGGTATTATCTGCTTATTAGTATTTTTTTAATGTTTTATTTGGTTTAATAGTTTAACCGCTGCTCTGTAAATACAGGGTAATTCTTTAACATCTGATTCTCGTCATTGCAGAAATGGATGAGTGCTCTAGGCCCGACAGCGGTCGCTGTGAGCAACGTTGTGTCAACACGCTCGGCAGTTACAAGTGTGCCTGTGACCCTGGTTATGAGCTTGCTGCAGACAAACGAAGCTGTGAAGGTTAGTATGTGAACATTTTGACTGTTAAGCCTCACATTTGTATGTAAAACGTTTATGAAACAACATTGTGTGTAAATCACAGAAACAAATTCCAAGGGCCTGGTGGTGTGGTGATAAATGTGAGTTTAGGCCGAAGAGAGTACAGTGCTTTTATATTTAGGAGAGTAATTTTTAAAACTTATAAAGTTAAAGTGTGTAATTTATGCATCATAAGCATTTATTTTGCCATAAGGATTTGTAACAAAAAAGCTACAATGTTTACCTATTTTTGTAAAATCAGACCACTTATAACTTAATTATTGTAGCTCTGCATAATAAGCCTGAATATAAGTATTTTAGCATCAAAATAATGACAAACCTCATCTGTTATTTTAAGAAGCTTCTAGCAGTGACCACATTCTGCCTCTAGTGGATACGTACTGCTACAGCATCAGCATAATTAAAACACTTGCTCTGTTAACATTCCGCCAACATCTGTTTTATGCTATTGGCTTGGGACTGCCAGCAAGTTATAAGCACCTTGCTCACATTGAAATCAGGTTTGCCATAGTTGCTCTGCACAGCAATTACAAAGGGGTGCCCTGTTGTCAGAAATGAAAGTTCAGATCTGTTTATTAAAGTATTCTTCCTGAACAAAGCACAAGAACGTACAATACAACCTCCAGATCAATGAGTGTTGTTAACAGCTGATGTTTCTTATTAAAGTATGGGCTTCCATCTCGATACGTGAATCAGTTGCTAGGACAGCATGTATCCTGCGACTATAATAAGCAGAAATCTGTCTGTGTTCTGGCATGCAGAACACAGACTTGAGAATGACTCAACTGCTGTGATCGACAGAAGCAATTGCAAAATGATTCTCCGTTAGATAAAAGAAAAACTGGCCAAGTGTGGCTTCTTGGCAGCTCTCAGATCAGCAGAAAATCGAACATTACGATAATAACTATTCTTCTGTTTCTCATAGAACATACCATGTAGAAAGGAATCATTGGGTGATGATCCCGCAGAATTACAGAAAGATGGAGCTTAAATGTGCACAAAATTAAAATAAGGCAGTGGCTTTTCTAAGGCATTTAGGTGGCATGGTGGTAACCATGCCACCTAAATGCCTTAGAAAATGCTAAATCCTAAATGCTCTCTCCCCAAGCGCAGGTGTTCAGTAAAAATTACTATAGGGGATCTGTTTGTTAATTTGGATCATACAGCACTTAGCTAAACTTCTCTGCCTTTCTGCTTCTGTTTTCTAAAATACAAATCTTGAGGTTGTTTTTTGTGTTTTTTAATTAAAACAGGGCTGTTGCTGTTATTTTATGTTCAGCATATGCCAGTTTAGACAAACCACAGTTTTTGTCAGTTATGGTCAGGTATGTAAATGAAATACATTCTGCATACTTGGCATACTTGGCTTCACCAATTCTTGTTTATTACTCATTTTGTATTCATTTTTAAGTCGCTGTATTTAAAGAGGCCATATTCTACTGACATAGTATATATGTGAAGTATAAAGTCACAATATAAAGTTGTCTATATTGTCCTCATAGTGTGGAACTACCGTTCTTAGCAGATAAACTCCTGGTTATGCTTTACTGAAGTAATTTCTGGTGGATTTTTCTCCATGTAAACAAAACTTTGCAGACAGTCACACACACACACACACACACAAACACATCTCTTTGTGGTATTCTTGTACTGCATATTTTGTGAAAGTGGATTTCTGTCTGCATGTTTTTGATTTGTTTTTACAAACTAAAGTACAAGTCAATTTTATTTCCTGTGGTAATTGACAGCAATCAACACATATTGTCGATAGAGTATCAAACCTATCACATTCTTGTAGACTACCATAGATCAGAAATCCAAATACAATTGCTTTTCACCCTAAATGTAGTTTTTTATTGTGTTTTCTTTAGCTGCCTGTGGTGGTTTCATCACCAAGCTGAATGGATCCATCACCAGCCCAGGCTGGCCCAAGGAATATCCTCCCAACAAGAACTGTATCTGGCAGCTAGTAGCGCCCACACAGTACCGCATCACCCTTCTGTTCGACGTGTTTGAGACCGAGGGGAACGATGTGAGCACTAGGTTTTTTCTTTAGAGTGGGGTGGGTTTGTCTGGGCCATTTCAGCACCACAGTGTTTCAGTAACTGGCAAATCACATTCGTATTTTCTGACTTGCACAGTGCTAATGGTCCATGGCACTTGTGCTGATACAGTGAACCATATAATGAATGTGTTGGTGAAGCAGTGTTTTCTGTTCGTTCTGTTCGTTAGTATGTGTTTTAAGATGAAGAATAGCATCAAAACAAATCTCCATTAAATCATAGTATTATATGTATGTTATAGGCCCTAACAGAGACAAACTGTTAAGACACTGTCCTGTTATTGTTATTTTGAAGCCCTTAAACCACATGTAGGCCATTTCAGGTTGTGTCTGTCAATTAAATCGCCAGATGTTGTTCTGGAGAACTGGCATGTGAATCATTATTTATGAAAATATTGCCAAGTTCTCACTTGTGTTTTGGTAGACTTTAAGTAAAGAGACATACATACTTATGTTGGAAAGCTGTGACCATCATTTCTGGAGCATTTTGATAGAGTTATTTTGTGCTTAATACAGCGTCTTGTTTGTTATCATGGCTAATCAGTCACACTCTTTGTCCCTCTTTATGTTTTATTTTGTATTTTATACAAATATTAATTGTTAAACTGCATGATAACAATAAATAATGTGGCGCTGTGCAGACCGATCTGCGTATGACAGAAACGCAGAACGATTCAAGAGCAGATCTCCTATACTTTCGAAGGGTTTCCACAGTACTTTGATGTCATACACCAATCAACATGTGCAGCCCTGCTTCAGGTCAAACACACCTAATATAAAACTGGTATTCAAAGAGGAGGAGTTAAAAAATAGGATGGTTTTATTGCATTAGCTAAAAATTGCTTTATGAGGAATTACTTTATGTTGGAATCACACTCTTTTATTTTTTCCAGTAAGACCAATAATGAGTTAAATAAGAAAAGAACTGTTGTTTTAAATCTGTGTTGACTTGCCTTCAAGTTCTCATGCAGTTTTAGACTGACGCATTACTCAAGTTTATTATTTCCTGTGTAGGTGTGCAAGTATGATTTTGTTGAGGTGAGGAGCGGTTTGTCTGCTGACTCTAGGCTGCACGGGAAGTTCTGTGGAGCTGAGAAACCAGAGGCCATCACCTCTCAGTACAACAACATGCGCATTGAGTTTAAATCTGACAACACAGTTTCCAAGAAGGGCTTCAAGGCCCAGTTCTTCTCAGGTGAATGCTTGTGTGTATGTGAATTTAAGTGTTAATAGGACAATGTTTGTCTGCCAGCGTGTTTTAAGATCCTGCGCTCTATCTGCAGATAAAGACGAGTGCTCAAAGGAGAATGGTGGTTGTCAGCATGAATGCGTCAATACCTTTGGCAGCTACAGTTGCCAGTGTCGAAGTGGCTTCGTATTGCACGAGAATCAACACGACTGCAAAGAAGGTAAGAAATATACATTCTTGTATCTAGAAATAGGAGAGGCTACACATTACAGTGAAAACACAGCAATGTTCAGGAAATGTTTCATTGTATTTCACCTAAAAATAGAAACACTCTGTCTTTGCGTATGCATTTGTCGTTCCAAGCTGAATACTGTTTTTTTAGTGGCATAAAGAAATTAATTCAAATTCTATTTTGTAAGAGCTAAAAGTGACCATGGCTTCAAAACTGCTGGAGCCATGAGATAGCTTTGTGTGGGGAACATATTGAAGTTTAATTTGTCATTCGCTAAAATAAATCTACAAAACTGCATTTGTATTAAACAAAAAGCAGCATTTGGGTTTTTTTATTTGTATTTTCATGCATTCATAGGTGATAATATAATATATTAGCTTTAAACACAGCTCTTCAACTCAGATGTAAGTAATGAAATTAGCTGTTTTATATTAAAGAATAAACTACACATACTCAACTTAGCTGCCAAATTGTGATGAAGGGAAAACATGTTGAAATTACAGAAGGTGATTCTTTATAATCCTGAAGAAATGTGGAGAGATGAACAAGACAAAAGGAGTGAGTGCGTGAAAGAATTTAGAAATGCAGTGCCAAAAACGCTAGTGATTTTCAGTGTTTAGAATTTGAACATTGCTCATATGATGTGAAATGTCTGTGTGTATATCCAAATGTTGGATGCCACATGTCATTGACTCTGGGAGGTATCTTTTGCAGCCGGCTGTGAACATGTTGTGAACAGTGTGAGTGGGACCATCACCAGCCCCAACTGGCCAGATAAATACCCCAGTAAGAAGGCCTGCACCTGGGCCCTCTCCGCTACTCCAGGACATCGGATTAAAATAGTATGTAATATACACTTAGCCATCTTGCTCTTTCCATATTCACTGTAATACAAAAATCATCTCTTGACTAGTCCAAACCTGACAGGACTACAGCTCTCTTTCCAAAATCTAAATCTGAAGGTAACTGCTTAGGCAGCATTTGAAGGGCATCACTGGTATGCTGTCAACACAAAGACTTTTCTATGTGTCTATGTGCCTTGTTTTGTTTAGATTCTAGGAAAGCATTACATACATTTTCTTTGATAGATCCCAGAATAGGCATTGCAAAGAGTCCAGGAAAAAACAGTCTATAAATATACTTGTATTTTATTCAATATTGGAAAGTAGCATTATCTTATTAGACTGTTTCCCCAATATTTGTGTGTGCCATGTATTTATTGTGCTTATTAGACCCTTATTTGCTTAGAAAATTGACCAAAACTCTACCGTAATCAACTGTGATAGTTGAGAATGTAAAGCATTGTTTGTGTGGTGAGTGCATAAAACTTTCCAAGTAACTCTCTTATGAGAAATCCTTTGGATTTTATATGCTGCCTCAGAAGGTAGCTGCCGGATTAAGTATAAAGTACACCATAAGGCTGGTTACTAGGTTTTGTAACTTAGCTCAGCTCTAACGACTCAGTCCTATTTCAATAAAGGTGAACATGAAATGTTTCTCATCCATTTTACTTTTGTAATCTGAAAAGTTTACAATGAGAACTGGGACATAAATAGTCAATTTTGATTTCCTGTTGACTTCAGTTATAAATTCTGATGTAATAATAATGGGTCACTGCTGAACATTCTATTTTGTGTGTCATTCAGACTTTGACATGGGCAATGTGTTTCAGGCATTCAATGAAATCGACATGGAGCCTCATTTAGAATGTGCTTATGACCACATTGAGATTTATGATGGTCGGGATGGGAAGGCACCCAGCCTTGGCCGCTACTGCGGCACCAAGAAACCTCCACCAATCATATCCAGCGGCAACAAGATGTTCATACGTTTCTTCTCTGATAACTCAGTGCAGAAGAAAGGCTTTGAGGCTTCCCATACTGCAGGTGAGCAGTCACATCCTAAACCTGTAATATTGGAATTTTATGTAAAATTGTTAGAAATGTAAAAAAAGAAAAAAAATAGTGTACTTCAGACTTGGTATTATCATTAGCAAAGAATGTCATGAATGTCACAAAGAATGTCATGAATTATTGCACGTTGCATCCAAAACGGTGTTCTGTGTAAAAAAAAAACACTATAACACAAGGCTTTTTATAAAACCATGAACAGCAATATAATGAAAGCCACAATAGTTTAATAAATATGAACATTTGTTATATTATAAACATTTCAATATATTAGAAAAATATAGATCATTAGTCTGTTAACTGTTTACAGTTGCCAAACAACTCAATGTCACAATTATTGTTGATATTATTAATTGTATATTAATACATAACATATTCATGATACATGTTTTGTTTTATTGGTTTACAGCAAATAGCACATTAATATATAACTCAAATGATCAAAAAATTTAATAAAAATTTTAAATGTAATAAAAGTTTAAATTCTTTTTGAGAGCACTGTATATCAGTGGTTATACAATAAGCTTGAACAGTCTGAATTTATATTTGTCACTCAAAATATACTGCAGTGTATTTATGGCAAAAAATAAGTAAGCTATAGCCCAGCAGCAGCTGTGTATAAAAGTATATGAGTAGTCTGAAATGTTGGTTAATTTCTCCCACTTTTCCAGAGTGTGGGGGCCATCTGAAAGCAGAGGTCAAAACAAAAGACCTTTACTCTCATGCCCAGTTTGGCGATAATAACTACCCTGGAGCATCAGACTGCCAGTGGGTGATCTCAGCAGAGAAGGGCTATGGCGTGGAGCTCATCTTCCAGACCTTTGAAATTGAGGAAGAGGCTGATTGTGGCTATGATTATGTGGAGTTGTTTGATGGGGCGGAAATCAAGTCGCCCAGACTGGGGCGTTACTGTGGATCAGGGGTAAGGCAAAAACTTGAAAAAAGATCAAACATATTCATTCATCTTGTCAGGGGTTAGAGCAAGGTTTTATCTAAAAGTGACCATCCCTCAAAGACAAACTGCAGTCAGAATAAACCATTATTGCTTAATAAAGTTCACTTATTTAAAGTTCAATTATTTACTCACCCTCATATTGTTTTAAACAGCATTCTTTTACAGAACACAACAGCGATGTAAGACAGTAAGGCAGATGTCTTCTGTAACTATACAATAACTTTGGATGAGGAACAGAGCAAACGTTTAATTGTTATTTACTGAAAATCAGCTTAAATCTTAAGTTAAATCACATGTGAGAACCAATGGCATTCAGTAGTATGACATCAAACCTGGGCATTATGTATGACATTTAAATGAATAATTTTCACCGATAATAACACCGATTTTTTAAAAGTTTTTTTTTGTAATGTACTTACAAAAAACAACTTCTATTTAGTCACTTTAGAAATGTCCATGTTCTCTTTGATAAATGTTTTTTTGTCATTGTATCATTAGAGTGAGTGCTTAGTACATTGTTTTAGTACCAACAACACCATATCACTGTAATGAGGACTCAGGTAAACTGGGATTCATCTGCAGCACGGTTTATTTAACAAGGTCGACAGGCAATAATCACAACGATAAATCCAAAACGTAATCGAAGAACAGGCATGGGTCGAGACAGGCAGCAAACAATCATAAACGGTATAACAGAACTAGGTGGAGGCAGGCTGCAAAACAGCCATAACAAAAAACAATCCAAACACAAGGGCAGGCGGCAAAGAATCAAAATCAGTAAACAATCCAGGTCATACACGAAAAATACAATCAGAATAAACAATGGAAAAACATTCAGAAATATAGCACAAGGCAAACAAGACTTCGCAATGAACAAGAGATTATGTCCAGTTTAAATAGTGTGGAGTAAAGGCGGTCAGGTGAGGAACCAGGAAGTAGTCCGTTCCAAGGTAGGTGCCTGATGGGAATTGTCGGTCGGTCCAGACTTCGCTTATATTCCGGTGAGAGTTCCCTCTGGTGGTGCGGTGGAGAAAAGGCTGGAGCCTCCACCATGACAATCACACTGCAAATGCAGTAAAAAGTGGTCCTAATAGTTTATTTTGTAATTAACTGTGGATAGATACAACAGCTTATTTCTTTTTAATGATCCTTTTAATGATTTTTTTACCTTTCAGTTTTAACCCCCATTATCAAAGTGTCCAGAAACAAATGTTTCATAGCCGAACATTTTCATTATAAAAACCATTTACAGGCAACCAGTTTTACTAAACTAGCAGTTTAGGAAGAAAGTAACCAATTGTTTTGCTCCTTCTCACTGTAATGACTGTGGCTTTTATAAGCAGCCTATTGGTATAGTGCTGTGTTCATCTTATAGACCTTATAGGATAATGACTATTGGCGTTTGAAAGTGACAGTCAGGGTTTCTCCTCAGTAATGTTGTTTCCTAGGGCAAGCATCAGTATTACTGTGGTCATAATTAGAGATAGGGTTTGTTCTAATGCTTAACCAGAGCTATTACAATTTGGCACACAATACATGCAGTATAGTTTGTGCTAGGGTTGGGTGATATACCTACAATTTGATATCTTAATATCTTTGCACATTTTGATGGTAATTAATATTTTAGTTTGCTCTAAAATAATTTTAAAAAGAGGTTAATTTAGGCTGCATGCGAGATAGTATTGTTAGGAACAATAAGAGAGTGGGCGAATAATGCTTAAGCCACAGGTCACCAAACAGCACTATTTCATTTACTTTGATTTAGTAAGAAGTAGCCTATGCTGAATTCAGAGGAGGTATATCAGATATTGATGCCTGATACTGGTTTTGCTGTTGGGTGCAATGTTTATTGACCACAAGATTTCTTTAATGTGAACAGACAGGATGTTAGGCAGCAACATTTGTCTTAATCCTGTTTTGGTTCCTTACCATTTAGCGTATGCCTTTAATCCACAACAACTGACAATTCACTAACAGCATGGGAATATATCTCCCCATAGCAACATTGACTTAAATGTACTTCTCCATTAGGCTGTCACAGCACATAATAACCCATTTCGTTTTTGTCAGAGAGGAGTCACACACTCTTCTTTCACACTGTTTACTGCAAAATGAAAAAGTGTTTTTAAAAATAAAACAATTAAGTACCTTTCAAGCTCACGCTACAAGCAGTGAGCAGTCCCATTGTATATATAGGCAGGCTAACCAAAATGGAATTTATACGTGATTAAATTGAAATGCTATGGGCGATGATTACTTATATGTGCCACATATATAGTGCCCTTCGTGTAAAGCACAGAAGTGATTTGGCTGTTTAAAATAGCAGAAAGAAAATGTGTATTAAATACAATTTAGATGAAACTACTATTTACTTTTGTACTGCGTCAAATACATTTAAATTCTCAAATCCTTTTGTGTTAAAACTTCTTGTATTCACAAAAGTGAAAGACAATAGTGAATGACTTTGGGCAAGTTTGAAGCTTGGTGGGATGAAAATAAATGCATTAATGTGCACTAAAACACTAAAAGCTGGTCATTTTATTGTGTCTGTGCCCATTAGGTGACCTTGTTCATGTAGAATAACCCAACATTTATTAAGCCACCATAAATGATGTAAGCATTCAAAAGTGCTCTTTGTGTTAAACAAAATTACAGAGCACCTCCAAATACTACTGGTATTTAATTAATTAATTAATTATTAATTGTATTTTGTAATAATGTATCTGTTCATTGGTAATGATGTCAGCTTAATTGAGCTACTTATTGTCTTTGTTTCAGACAAATAGTGCTTTGATACTTCTCAATCTGATACTTAGTAAGTTATAGGTATAAACAGTTATAAACAGTGCCCCCTTAGACAGCTTAAATGTAGTTAATTATTTTTTTTGTTTGTAGTTTTAACTACTTTCAGTTATGATTGGTGTGTAATCTGCTACATGTAATCTATAGTCTTGAAGTAGCTTCCTTAACACTATTGTGAATATGTTAACATTTGACTTTGTTCTGTCTTGTTTTTGTAGCCTCCAGAAGAGATCTATTCTGCTGGCGACTCAGTTGCCATCAAATTCCGCTCTGATGACACTATCAATAAGAAGGGCTTCCATGTGCGTTACACAAGCACCAAGTTTCAGGACACACTTCACTCCCGTAAGAAGTGACCCCTAGTGGCTGGGAGGGGCCATGCAGGGCCTGGGGGAAGCAAAGGGGCCCCGGGGGGAGGTCATCTCGCCCATCACTCAGAGCCACTGGCCGCCAAGAACACCCAGACTCAACGAACCAGTTGCGGGAACGCCAACTGCACCTCAGTAGATCACAGGGGCCCTAGCATCCCCTACTGACTGTGAAGAGTAAAGCCATTCTGCAGTAGAACTTGTTTTTATCTTATACTTTTTTAATTATTATGTGAGGGGCAAGATGTGGAGGGGGAGGGAGATGAATATTCGATTGGTGGATACTTTTGGGATCATGGGCAAAACAAAGGGAATTATGGGATGGAAGGGTGGGTAGGGTGGTTGTAGCTGACCAGATGTTGATCACCCCAAGGACACCCCCCCTCTTTTTCTTATTCAATAAACACATATATACATTGAGGACCTGCAGGAGAACCAAGGAGTTAAACCGTCATCAAGCCAGTCAACTGTACAAGACTTGAGCAGGGCATGCCTCACAGGTTTTCCAACCTTGAAATGTGCACTGTGGGGTATTGACCATCTTAACATCTTTGGCAATACTTGTTTATGAAGAGCCTTGTCGGCCATAGTGGGGTGGTTTCAAATTTGTTACTTGAGCTCATGACACTGTATGTCAAAGAGATACATGTACAGTTAGCAGGACATACATTTAAACAGGAAATTGTGAACGTAATGGCAATCAGTGGCAAAAAGTAATCCATAAGAGGGTTCCTGCCCGAAATCATTATGCTGTAGGAAATCTTCCAGACACTATTATTATATTAAAAATAAATAAATAATTATAATTAAATAAGTAAACAAAAGAAACATGGCCCATGTTTTTCAAAAACTATTAGTTACCTTTGCCAAAAACAAGAAAGAAGTTATTCATCATTCATATTATTAGTTTATCAGGGTCCTGATAATGTACATTCTCTACTTCCCTTTTTGCAAATCACATCCCTTTATTTTTATTTATTGGTCACAGCCTAACAGTGAAATGTCAAACCTTCTGGTCCTTTTTTACCTAATATGTCATAAAATTAAATCTGGGTGTATGGATCTAGAGTAGACATTAATATTGAGAGATACAGTTCCTAGGTCATGTTGAACTTTATTCCTAACTTAGTTTTCCATCATTTTCATTACCGTCACATTACATAGGCCATCTACCCTGACTAAAGCTCCATGTTCTTTACATATACCTTATAATGTCACAGCTTCTTTGTTGAATGATATTAGGAATTATTTAAATTGAATGATTTTAAGCAGTTTCTTCAGATAGGATTCTGTTTTGGCTGCACATACACTCACCTAAAGGATTATTAGGAACACCATACTAATACGGTGTTTGACCCCCTTTCGCCTACAGAACTGCCTTAATTCTACGTGGCATTGATTCAACAAGGTGCTGAAAGCATTGTTTAGAAATGTTGGCCCATATTGATAGGATAGCATCTTGCAGTTGATGGAGATTTGTGGGATGCACATCCAGGGCACGAAGCTCCCGTTCCACCACATCCCAAAGATGCTCTATTGGGTTGAGATCTGGTGACTGTGG
>JAZGTI010013573.1:0-14753 GCA_036877585.1 Botia kubotai
TGATGGTTTTTGTGACTGCACTTGGGGACACTTTCAAAGTTTTCCCAATTTTTCGGACTGACTGACCTTCATTTCTTAAAGTAATGATGGCCACATAGTTTTGAAGCAATTTTACAGATGATCCAAACATACAGAAGTTTCATAGTCTTGCATCACAAAAGATGAATTGATTTATCTGATAATGCGGTGGACAGCAAGTGCTGCCAAGGTATAATTGCCAAGTTAGACTGGGCCTAATTTTAAACCTATGTGTACAAATAAAGTTTGCTTCTTTTTTAGTCTAAAGAAAAAGCTTGAAGTACACAGACTCAGCTTACTCAGTTTGCTGAGGTAGTCTTCATCCTCATCATTAAATGTATCTGCTCCCTACATGAACTTATTGTAGGTGTCAGAGCAGTGGTCCATAAAGAGCTACAGAAGAAATACAAATCACATGTACAACTTGTCTACAAAATGGTTCCCAAATGTTAAAAATGTCAATAGATTTTTTTGTCAGCTACAATACTTTGTTGTACTCGACTCCTTCCTCTAGATCACACAGTTCATCTGAGAAGTCAGAGAACAGCAGGTCTTGCTCTCAGGCCACTGAAAAGCTGCAAGGTCAAAAACTTCATGTTAAACAATGTCACAACATTCCTCTATTAAGGTAGAAAAACACATAGAAAACCACTTTTTCACCCTCTACGTCAGACAAAAATTTAAATTTGATTTGTACGTGTGCGTTGTCCTTCAACTGATGTTTACAGAATGTTTAAATGATATTTTTAAGCACTTTAAATGGAGACTGTTAATGTGATTAAAGGTCTCCTTTATGTTGCATCAGCTGGTACTAGAATTGCTTGTATCATGATACAGTTTGTAAAAACTACTCAGAATTTCCTTTAATTCCTGTAATATTCTTTACTTTACATACAAAATTTGTATCCAAAATTTCCCAGCTTTGCAACCCTAGTTGGTGCTGTATGAAAGCCTGTTCTATTGTTATATGCACTGCTTACAGTTATTTTTTAACCATGTTAATGGTCTAGAAAAGCTTTACCTTGATTATGTCGATGAGCCAGATAAGAGCACCGAGAGCCTGAGGCCATGTGTGATGCTGCCCGGAAAGCCCCGCTCCACCTGGAACTAGAGATAATGGGAAAATAAATTTAGGTGAAAAAAAGGGTTTTGGACCAACAAACTTTCCTGATTTTTTGTAATCTTGTAATCTTTTGTAATCATATGCCCCAAAAATGCTGGTCCTCTGTTCACCTGCCCCAATGCCCCTGTGAAGGGACAGACAGAGAAATCGACACTTTTGTATTACATGAGAAATAAATAGCATTTAATCAACATCTATAAGATATAATCAGTGTTTACATGGCACAATAAGTTACATGATCAACTATGATCAAATTCAGATAAACTCTACATGCACCGTTTCACTTTCACACTCACTTTCCAAAAAAGCTTTTTTCGTCTCTTAGATGTGATTAATTGAGGTTTAGGGATGTTTAGCTTGCCAAAGACATTGTCCTTATTGTAATGAAATAACAGATGTTCAGATGTCAGGTTAGTCATGGCCACAAAACACAAAAGTAACAAAAGCTGCATGCAACTTGATCAGGCCAATAAAAGGCCAATAAAAAATTCCACTGTTGTACTGGAGATTTATCTCTGAGTATATTTATTAAAATGTGATCTACTTTTGAGGGGTGGCATTAATTAGACTCTTTGTGTTGTCTGTCACACGCAGGGGCATCTCAGAGTATCTGCTGCTGCTGGGTCTCCGAGCCAGTTATAAAAAACAAGAACGTAAAAGGAATAGAGAAATGAAAAAATGCTTTAAAAAACAGTTCAAAAATACAAAGTCTTAATTTTCTGCAGCAAAACACTGACCTACATTCTTTAATGTCCCTTTATCTAAGTTGGAATGTAACAAAACAAGAGCATACAAAAATTCCAGATAAAATGCGTACAAGCATAACCCTTTTTCTCCTAAATATAAAAATCAGCAAACATTACACCTGGTACAAATAGGAAAGCCATAATTAAAATCCAAAAATATAAAACTAAAACTTCTCTTCAGACTTGGAGATAAGGACCACTTTGTAAGATCAGTGATTTATTTCCTCTTGGTGCGTCTGACAGTAGCTGCCTCTGTGGAGATGTCTGCTTCCTCTGCTTCCTTCAGATTTCTGCCTTTACGAGTGGCTGTCCCTGTGTTAATACATCACTTTCACATTTTAGCAAAAGTGTACAGCACAAGCACAATTTCTAAAACCTGCTAAACTACTAACCACCCTTCAACAATAAAGTTGACCATTCATCATAAGCACTCAGTGTAACTGTTAAAATATTTTGTATCATACTGGATGATAGCAGGCTAAACAAAATACATGTTTGGGTCTGTACGTCCATGCAGAAGCAGTTACTGTACATTTTACATATGTGAACTAATTTTCAAATTTGAAATCAAATCTTTTTCTACAGGCTTAAGATAATTTTCACCTGCTACTTACTATGCCCCCACTGTAGCATTAATAAATAAATATTCTTGAACAAGTATTCCCAAGCAAAACTGCTGTCCACAGTTGCGGTTTGTACAAGGCATTCTTGGCTTCTGAAACTGCCACTTTTATTTACAGAACAACATATAAAGCTGACCTGAAACAGACTCCTGAGTTGGGACAGGTGCTGGGTTAGGTTCTTGGGCTGCCTTGTTCTGTCTTTTTGCCATTCTTTTACCGTTCTTCTTGGGAGTAGGTTCAGCTTCAGGGGTTTTCTCTTTGCTGAAGACAACTTCAGTGCTGTTGGCTATTCTGCCTCTTCTCTTTGGCAAAGGTTACTGTTCTGAGAAGTCAGTTACCTTCAACATCTAATTTCTTTTCCTTTTAAGAGGAGTTGATGCCTTGATATCATTCAGGTCTGATTTATGTGCTGTCGAAACCACTGCCTTTCCTTTTCTCAATGGCTTACTTTTTATTGGAGCCTCTTCAGGGCAGACTTCAGAGAGTTCCTGATCTTTTTTTGCACCTCTAGCTTTGCAACTGTTACAGTGGGGGCTCCAGCCTCTTCTCCGCCGTGCCACGAGAGGGAACCCTCACCGGAATACTGATCGGAGTTCCACGAACTACAGTTGCCATAATGTACTTACCTGGACTGATTATTTTCTGGTTGTCACCTGCAACTCATCATCGCGCCCCATATAAACCGGATATTCTCAGTTAATCATTGCGATGTCTTGATTTGCCGTGTGCATCATTAGCGTTTCTGAGTGGTTTTCCCTGTCAGTTATCTGTTGGTTTACTGTGTATTATCTGTATTGTTTTTCGTTAACGATTATTTGCTGCCTGCCCTAGTACTTTGGATTATCTTACTGTTTATGATTGTTTGCTGCCTGTCTTGACCCACGCCCGTCTCACGATTACTTTCTTGTTTTTGCCTACGCTGTGATTGTTTGCTGGTTCTGATTTTTGCCTGTCGACCTCTCTAATAAATTTTTACTGCAGATGGATCAAACTCAGTCTGATCCTTCGTTACAGCAACCTCTTGGTGGCTGATCAGTCGATTTATCAGTTGCTAATTTGTCCAACTATTTGGAATTCTGCTGTCTTTCTTTTACATCTGCAGATGGTTCAAACTCTTTAATGTCTTTAGAGGTCACCAGATCTTGGCTCCAGTTAATGGTCTTTGAGGTTTTCTTTACACCAACTTCCTGAGCTGTTGCAGATTTATTAATCAGGTTTTCAGAGGTGTCTTTAGATGAACCTGTTCCTTTTTGCCATGAGTTTCTCTTCCTACCTTCTCCGGTGCTACATTCTCAGCAGCAACACATTTGGAACTAGCCTGTGTGGGACTTTCATTGTTCTTTGATTCAGATACTTTTGCAGTTTGCCTTGTCTGTTTACTGGTCTTAACTTGCTGTTCTGATGATGCTACATCCTCTGAAATCTCAGGCTTTGGTAACAGCTCTATGTCCACGGCTTGACACTACAGCAACTGGAGGTGCAGGATTCCCAACAGCATGACAACCTCTTTTAACAGGAACCTCGATTTCAGGAGCAGGAGCCGAAATAACTGCCCTTTTTCGCCCTGATTTTACAACAGGGACCTCTGCTTGTTCTACCACACCTTTTAAATGCTTTGTTGGTCTACCTCTTCTAATAGATTTTACCTCTGTTTTAGTGTGTTCCTCAGTCACAACCACATGTGTCTAGAACAGCAAGGTTATCAACCTCTTCAGCCATTTTTTGTTTCTGCAGTTTGGCCCTTCGTCCCATTTCTGACTTGACCACTGGTGCTTCTGGCTCTTCTTGAATGTGAACCTCGGCCTCAACCTTAGGATCATTATCCAAAGGTTGGTCCTTAGCTTCTTTTCTTTCTTTTTGAGACATTCCACCTCACCCTGACTTTGCTATGGAGATTAGGGGCCTTTCAGGCACTACAGCAACATCAGTGCTTGTCACATCACCTTTCAAAGTAGGGGTTTACTCAGTTTTTAAGTTTTCCTTCTTTGCTGGCCTTGTCTTTTTAGCTCTAGTTGCAGTGATGGGAGCCTCAGTACCTGCTGAAGTCTGCAAATTGACAGCATCTGGTGCTGTCGATTTGATGTCGATAGCATTCTCTTTAAACATAATTTCTCTTATAATCAAATAAGATTTTAAAATATTTTCTCTTATAATCAAAATTATCTTTTGATGCTCTTCCAAAGGTTGGCTTTCATTATTCATCCTCTTTCTGACAGCTTTAAGAACAGGGGCTTGGATTAGCGCTTTAACTGCTGGTGTATCAGAACACTGTGTGTCAACAGCATGTGTATCTTGAACAGTCTCAATTTCAGCATCATCTTTTTGAGCTTTCCTTTCTTTATTGGTTTTTGTTACTATAGGTGGGCAATCCGATACGATACGTCAGTTTTCATGGAGTCTGCATGTGCTTAAAGAGCCTCAGTATTCTTTGCCTCTTTCTCCTCATTTCTTGGGAACTCACAACAGTGCATGAAGATGGGGCAGCTACAGCAGTTTCCCTGCTATTGTCAGAAGTACACACAATCTTTTCAGACTGCTCTTTTGTTTTCCCATCTACCCCAAAAGAATAGACATCAGTAACTTCAACTAAAGCAGGCTCCTCTTCAGTCTGGTCGTAGTGTGTTTTCTGGGGGATTACAGCTTTAGTCTGCAGATCAAAGTGTTTACTGTTTACCACCAATTTTAAAACTTCAGTCTCCAACAGTTCTAATGGACAAACCTTTTCTTTGTCACATTCCTCATCCATATCTGAGAAAACATGAGATTACAAAATACTTTTAAAAAATTAAGCTGCAACTAACAACTATTTAATATTTTATCATTGTTTATGTGATTAGATTTTTAAAAAGTCTCAAGTTTTTAAAACTCCCACCTCTGCACTTAAATTTATGACCTTTACTTAATTTTACATGGAGATAGATTTTACACACAATTTATTTCTGGCAGGGTTTGTCTGAGAAAACACAGAAGATCCAAGTGCAAGCAAACAAATTTCTTTAATGGTAAGAATGATAACAAGGGAAGTCAATGTCACACAGAGATAACACAGTTCAGGCTCAGACGATCCATAACCAGAAGGACAGCCCCGGTGCAGACAGGGGAAGATGGTGGCGGGATCTCGGGAGGGTGACGGATAGGGCAGAAGAAGTGGCTGGTGGACTGGATGGGCGAGGCGATGGGAACCAGCAAAGAGCAGGTAAGTCCGGCGGTGACTGGAATGATGACGACAGAGTCCGGGACGGAAGGGAATTCCACTGGGCAGGCAGGACGATGGGTAAGCAGACGCTGGAACGGAACAAACACAGCACGAGACACGGCCTGAAACAGGACAAGACAAGACTGGCACAAAGACAGAGACTACTTGGACGCTAAACATAGACTAGGAACTAGACTTTACTTCTTTACTGTTTTTACTGTTTTTTGTATTACAATGTATGTTTTTAGTTGAATTGGCACATGGCATAATTAAGCTGATTCGCAAAATGTGGATTTTTTTCATTACGTTTACATACTTTACATTTACGAGTACAAGTGTTACAAGTTACAAGTGTTAACATTCCTTATAAGGGACCCGGACATGTTAAAGTTCCCAAAAGCATACATTTAACTCCAGTGTACTATATGTTTTCTAAAAGGAAACGATAAGCGTGTAAGATAGAATTTTGATATTTTTAACTAATTTAGCAATATCAAAACCCTAAAATATAGCTGGAAGCAGAAATTATGGGTCAAGCCAACCAATGGCACAAAGAGTAATTTTTGTGGACGTCACTGATGATGGTTTTGGAAAAACGTTTAAAACTTAAGTAAAACCACACACAGGCACATTTTTCAAGAATGGTTTGGTTTATCAAGAGATTTTAACTTTTTGTCAGGAGTGTCCATAGTTGGTACATGCAAAATTTGTTGAACAAGCTAGGCGGAGTTCCAAAAAGTAGATTTTCAAAACAATGAATAATGGTGGACAGGAAGTACATTCATATGACAAATTGGGTATTGTAGTACTTAGCATGACCCAAGAGATATAAAAAATTCGCATGACAATAAGTCACATGACAATAAGTGACATGACAATAAGGCAATTCAATCAAATGTTATAAGCAGTTTAAAAAATTTAGTTTTATGTTCTGACAACTAGGGGCATCAGCATAAGTGGAGCATAAACATTAAAAACATAAAATTTTGAATTATTGGTAGTGCTAGAGGGTTTGAGATAGATACCATAATATGAAACACCAAAAACACCTTCATTTAGATTCAGCTGAAGGCACTATAACTCACTCTAACAGCACAAAATGTAGCAACCTGTCCACAAACTACACTTACGATTATAGTTTAAATGAAACATCAGTAGTAGAAACATGTTTTTTTTTCCACTGTGAAATTACATCACTAAATGAGGTTTCTCGTGCACAGAACACATATCTAACTAATATCTAACTAATCCAACTAAATTTATTGTCAATTATTTACATTATGGCTTTTATGCATTACCCAGTTTAACTCACCTTCAGCTGACACAATATCAGAGTCATTCTCCATAGCTGGCCCAGGCTCCTGCTTTTAAATATTAGATACATAAGCATAAGATAATTGTGAATAAAAATATACCTGAAAGAAGTACCTTAAAGGCATATGTACACTATGAGCAGTATGACAAAACTGAAACACTTTTAGCATGATTTAACTAAGCTATTAACTGCTCAAACACAGCAATACACAGTAATGAGCGACACTGATGTTTACCTCAATAGGCTTGGGCACATCATTGCATGTTGTCTGTGGTTCTTTAACCACAGTTCCTTAAGTTCCTAAAGGTCTGTAAAATCCTCTTCTGCCACTACTTCCTTCTGCCTTGGGGTCTTCATCAGCCTGCTGATTCCATATTGTTGTTATTGTTGACAGGTTGCCCTTTTTGCTTGAAAGTCTGCATTAACTGCTATACACCATTAAAGTCCTCTAAAGGTTTAACTTTCCCCTTGGGGGCCTGCATCAACCTCTTTACACCCATTTTATTTTGGACTGGCTCTCTTTTGTGCTTTGGTGACTTTTTTTGTTTAGTGGTCCTTATTCTCCAACAGGTCACCTATTAATTTGGGTGTTTGCATTAGTTCTTTCACACCAGTGAGGTCTTCGTGCTGCTCAGGCCTTACCTTAGGTGTTTTCATGAACCTCTGAAGGCCAGCAGCACAAAGTATTGGGTTGTTTTTTTCTTTAAGTGTCTGCATCACTCTTTTCACTCCAACCATGTCTTCTGCTGGAACTCCCGTGTTTGGGAGTCTTAAGGAGATCCTTAAGACCTTCCAGACTTTCTTCCTGGGGACGCTTAGATGCCTTAGGGGTCTTAAGTAACTTTCCTCTTAAGTCCTCAATTTGTTCAGCCTTCTGTTTGGGTGTTTTCATGAGTCGCTTTCCTGAGACCTGAAGCCTTTCAGTCTGAGGTACGATGCTGTATTGTGCAGTGACTGAAGCCTTTCAGTCTGAGGCATGACGCCTTTTCACTGTATGACTGAAGTCTGAGGATGTCCTAAAATGTACACCGTACATTAGCTGTATGTTTTGTGACAAATGTTTCAATCTGATAAAAGATTCTCTGTTAAAGGTACCATAACATATTCATGCAATAACTAGATTCAGTCTAAATGCAATGATAGGATGTCCTACTTGCCTGTCAAACTATGTATGAATTTAATGTATTGGAGGAGGCATGGCTTTGGAGATCACTCAAGGGAGGTAGAATCATTTTTAACAAAATAAGTTACAGACTGCAGCTTTAACGTGCCAGAGAAGAACTGGCCCTTCCAGCTGAACCTGGTTTCTCCCTCCATCTATACATCATTGGAGTTTCGGCTCCTTGCCACTTCACCCTGTTGACTTGCTTACTGAGAGAGTACTGACATTAAGCTTGGTTCAGGGTTTATAAATTGTTAATATAACTTTTAATGTAAAGATTCAACTACAGTCCTAAAGACCTGATACCATCTACCATGTTAAATGACTAAATGTTCCATACTCTCACAAGTACAAACTGTTTTAGTAGGCAGTCTGAATACATTACCCTCTCAAAGACAAATGACAGATATAAGCCTTTGCTTGCAATCACAGGCATTTCTGATGCACATCCATTTCTTCAAATGGTGTGTTGTAGTTATCATCAGTATAGTCAACTTTATATCCATAAACCAATTACAATCTTTGTATCCCTAATTAGTTTTACTAACATAACATAACAAAACATAACATTTGCAATAATACTATGTGTTCTGTATATGTAGTGAATTTAGAGTAAGCAGAATAATATCACAATAATAATTGCAAAGACAATGTGTAGTAACAACTTTGTTTGTATTCATATTCTCATGAACATTATGAACATGAACAAGCTTTTTACATCACTGATACTTTGTTTTAAATAAGGGATGAGAAACAGAAATAACTGAAGACAGTGCAGACTGTAAAACACCACATAAACTGCAGAATTTGTATTCTAAGTAGTCAATTTTATCTGCCACTTCTTTGATGCCCTTTCTGTTTCTTCTTTCGTGCTGATGTTTTGATGGGTTCTGTGGCACAATTCTTGAGAAATGGAGGCTTGTTCTGTACAGAGGAAGGCTCTTCTACATCAATACTGTTCTTGAATATCTCAGATGAGCTGAAGTGAGGGAATGAGTGTTCTTTATGCAATCTCAAGCTACATTCAAGATAAATTTGGCATTTATTGTCTGTGTGTCTGTCTGTGTGTGCTGTGTACTCTGCTTAAAGATATCATACATGTAAAGCTGCTTTGAAACAATGACAATTTGTAAAAAGCGCTATATAAATAAAGTTGACTTGACTTATGACTTGTGGATATTTGACACACTGTCAACATGATTTTGTCTACTTTAACATTATAATAGTAAAAAAGATTATTCTTTTTAAAGAATCTACTTTATAATTTAAATTAAGGTTTGAATAATTTTTTTCATGTTAAAAATATTTAAGGTAAATCGAAGCTTTCTGCTTGTTATATAGGTATGTAAAAATATTTATGCAAACACTATGCAATGTTATTCATAATGACCGTGAGTTGAGAAGATACCTCAAAGGTGTGTGTGGGCTGCTGTTTTGCCTGCATATTTGTCGAGGTTTGGGTTCAAAAGAAAATGCCTCCTTCAAACTCTCCAACACAGAAGGCGCAACATACGTGAACCCCTGAAAACACATTCATATTAAGTCAGAGCAAGTACATCTTATTAATTGTGTAATTGCTGAACTGTTTTTCAGGCCAAAACAACATTGATGAAGTATTTGAAACAAACAAGTTTAGCTGAGAAAGTGTGTTATTGGATAGTGTTAAATACAGGAAGTTTAAGAATTTGCCTATAATCATTTGAGAACACCTTTCTGCACAATACACAAATTCAGTACTTTCACAATTTCCTCCTACTTAATTGTCCATGGCTATATAACTGCAGAGCAATTAACAATATGCTCTCAAATTAAGTGACAATTCTAATTTTAAAAGGGCTCTTCTAGATGGCTATGCAAGCTGTGGCAGGTTTAGTGTTGGTTGGGGTGTTAGAATTCAAGATGTATACAAATAACCAAAATTGGCACTTCATGGTTCTCTCATGTGTATATACTTATGTATTCTTATGTGATATAGAGAGGCGTGTATTGAACTCAACTGCAAACGTGTTGTCAGACATGTCACCGAGTGTGGTGTCATCAGGACTGTCCACAGGAGTCTGACGGGTGAAGCGACTGTCAAACTGACTGACATCATCCTCTGATTGCTGAAGAAAAATGCAATGAGGAATTTGTAGCAAGTGTTGCTATGTTACCAGACAAGGCATGGCAGAAAATTAAGGCTAGCAGAACTTAGCAATGAGTTATTTGGCATTACCAATAGAGGCACATATGGTGGTTCAATACGTTTGTTCAGCAACTCATCCCATTTGATGTGTCTGAAGAAAGGGTGTTTCTAAAAAGTGCAAAAAAGTGGAAAATCAGTCTGCATATTAAAGACCAATAGAAAAGACAAAACTGTGAATCTCACCTAGAAAGTTATTCTGTTCAAGCAATATCACACAAACAAGAGTGTTGTGCTGAGTATTAGCACAGTTGTGATTTCCTATGGTATCTCTCTATACATATGGCTTATACATGCAGTATCACTGTACTGATATCCACAACAACAACACTCTTCCTTATGTGATATATGTTATACACCAGTTTAAACAAGCTGTCAATATTAAATGACTGATATCACTGACAAAATAAGGCCCACTGTTTTTTTCATTTACTCAGCAAATGAAAAATGTTTGATTACAATGTTGTGAACTATATAACTTTGTAGAACAAAGTCAAGCAGAGCAATACAAACAATTAAACAGTCCAGTGCAGTTTCATGAAATATCAGCACAGGATACAATCTAACTGGATCAGTCTAATTGTGTAATTTACCTGTATGTCTTCAAAGTCAGCCTTGCTGGAACCCAGTCTCTGTGCTGGATTTTTCTTTAGCAGCTATAGAAAAGCAAAGAAATAAAGTTACTTTAGAAAATAGAAAATGTGAAAAGAGACTCTTAATATTAGGTTCCTAAATAAAAACATATTAGCTTATTTATTAGAAGACATTATACCTTTTTGATCATGTCTTTTGCATCAGGTGTGAGGTAGGGTGGGAGATTAAGTTTACTCTTCAGAATCTTATCAATGGTTTTCTTCCTGTTTTCTGCAGTAAAAGGAGGCTATATAAAACCAGAAAAAAAATCTTCCTAAATATTTCCACAAACATAAATGGTATGTTTCCTTCTTTCTGTAAAAATATTACATATATTACATCACTCACTCTCCCTCTGTTATTTGATAATAATCGCTTAATGTACATCCACGGTTCAATAGGTCATTTATTTTTGTCTATTAATAGGCCTATCTCTCACCGATCCTGTCATCATGTCAAACATCAGGGCTCCAAGACTCCACCAATCCACAGCTCTGTTGTGCCCTGAACGAGTCAGAATTTCTGGAGCCCTGTGTTGAAAGAGAGACCCAAACAGACTCATCAGATAACCACAGACTCCACAGATAACCACAGACTCCACAGATAACCAAAGGATCATTATTCAGATTTGTAGTGCCAATTTATCACCAATTACAAGTCATTGTCTTTCAAGTGTGTAGTTATACTGTATTAGCTCAACAAGTCTTTGTACTTTATTACATGTAGTTTAGCTACTTTGCTCATGACTCACATGTACTCAATGGTACCACAGAAAGTGTGTGTCACGCTTCCATCATGTATGGACTCCTTACACAGGCCAAAGTCGGTCAGTTTAATGTGTCCTTAACACAGAGAACATAGTTTGTGTCAAGTTTACACCCTATGCAAATTAGCAACTAAGCTTTCCATTTCTGAACTGGGAAAAGATTAACAGATTAATATTTTTACTACGAACTAAGAACATTTTATTCCATATATGTGGTCCTTTGAATCCAATCTCTTCAACTTAATGTTGTTAATAACTGAAGCTTTGACATTTCATTTGAAACCGCAAAATAAACAAATGTATTAATAGTAAATTCACAAACCTTGATGATTTAGCATAATGTTTTCTGGTTTCAGGTCTCTGTAGATGATTCCATTGGAGTGCAGATGTCCCAAAGCTAAAGTTATCTCACCAAGATAGAAACTGCCAATAGAAAACAAGAACAAATAATTTTGAAACCTTTTAGGTTTTACCCAAATTGCTGCATCTTGTGCCATCACTGCTGTTATATAAAGAAAATTGATTATTTTCCAGTTAAACTTGCCATGCAGTGTCTTCCATAAAGATCCCCTCCTTCTCTAGTTGCATGAATAGTTCTCCACCTGCAATTCGGAGACAAACCTCGATTTACAACCCCAAAAATGTTTTTATATATAAACATATACTTAAATAAATTGCATATAAAACAACAAAACATGCTAAATTAGGTAATTATTACTCTGATCCACCTTTTTCACTGCTCCCTGTGGTTCATGCTTGAAGCCTGATGGTATTTTCCAGTAAGAGTGTTTTACAATGCATTTTATTTTATTTTAGTTACTAAATATTTCAGTCAGTTTCATCTCTATGCTGTGTTGAGCTAAAAAACAGTCTGTACAAACACCGGCTGTAAATGTTTTAGTAAGGTAATGTTTGCTGTATAACAGCTGTGTAAATGCACTGTCGCTGTTTGGTTTCTGAAGAGCAACCAGATACAGCTTCAGATCAGAGGGCAAGTCTGCAGCTTCATCATCACATCTTCATCAAAACACATCTGTAAGTTTTTCTTTTTTATATTTTAAAGGCACACACAAGCTTGTTTCCTTTCATCCTGCTTTAGCATCGGGCAGTTTGTCATACAATTTTACTTGAGCATTGTCATGGTGGCGTCCAGTTCTTGTTCAGGACAAAGGTGGATGCTTAGGTTTGAGGCGTATGACTTGTTACAGAACTGTCAAGTATTGATGATCTTGGCTGTGTTTTTGGAAATGTGGAATGTTAGTTATTAGTTGAGTTTTTAGCGTGAACAGCTGATATTTTTTCAACAGGTACATTCTTTCTTACCGCTCAGGCACTCAAGTATGAGGTAGAGTTTGCCGCCAGTCTGGAATGCGTACCAAAGATCCACGATAAACGGGTGTCGAACAGTCTCCAGGATCTCCCGCTCTGCACGAGTATGTGCAGTGTCCTTCGCATTGCATATTATTTTTGCCTTGTGAATGAACAGAGATGAGGTAATTGAAGAATTTGGTTTACAGACAAAAGGGGTAATGTCTAATATACATGTACAGTGTATATTTTAATTAAGACTGCTAGAAGATGGCTTTAATAAACATGGCTAGAAATACCTTTTTCAAGACTTTCATAGCAAATATTTTACCAGTCTGAGCACCCTGCACCTTTCGCACCTGGAAGACCTAAAAACAGATATTAATATATTTATAGAATTATTAATTATTATACACTTCAGAACAGGGAGCCGTATATATTCAGAGTCCCAATACATATATGCACAAGTCTACATACACAGACTCCCACACTCACCTTCCCATATGCTCCTTTGCCCAAAACACTAAGCAACTCAAAGCAGTCGGGTCCCACTCTCTCACTGCTTCTATTGACATTAGCACTAGTGAGCTCCACCTCTTTTGCTGGAACACTTACATAAAGATTGTGACGTTTTAGTAGAGCATTTTCACACAAATATAATAATTATTACAGTGTTTGAATCTTTAACTAAATGGACTGAAAAATATCTACCTGTCGGTTTCTGTAACTGTGAAGTCGCAATCTTCATCCTTCAAACAGAAGCAGTTTTAGATCCACATAAAAAAAGAGAATATTGTAGTATACAGGTAAACAGTTAGCCTTCAGGTTCACAAACACCCTGTTTACACCTGGTATTAACTATTGTCTTTGGTGATCCGATTACAAGACCAATTGCTGTTCAAACCTGATGTTAAATGCACCTCATTTAAAACATTTTATATCAAACTCCAGATTTGCGATTTTCCCTCTGATACATACAGAGGTTGGACAATGAAACTGAAACACTGGCCAATTTAGTGTTGGAGGTTTCATGGCTAAATTTTACCAGCCTGGTGGCCAATCTTCATTGATTGCACATTTCACCAGTAAGAGCAGAGTGTGAAGGTTTAATTAGCAGAGTAATAGCACAGTTTTGCTTAAAATATTGCAATGCACACAACATTATGGGTGACATATCAGAATTCAAAAGAGGACAAATTGTTGGTGCACGTCTCACTGGCGTATCTGTGACTATGACAGCAAGTCTTTGTGATGTATCAAAAGCCACAGTATCCAGGGTAATGTCAGCATACTGCCAAGAAGGACAAACCACATCCAACAGGAGTAACTATGGACGCAAGAGGAAGCTGTCTGAAAGGGATGCTCGGGTGCTAACCCGGATTATATCCAAAATACATAAAACCACAGCTGCCCAACTCACTGCAGAATTAAATGTGCACCTAAACTGCTATAGCCAAACCTTTGGTCACTCGTGCCAATGCCAAACGTCAGTTTCAATGGTGCCAGCAGCGAAAATCTTGGGCTGTGGACAATGTGACACATGTACTGTTCTCTAATGAGTCCACCTTCACTGTCTTTTCCACATTCGGGAGAGTTACGGTGTGGAGAAGCCCCAAAGAAGCATACCACCCAGACTGTTGCATGCCCAGAGTGAAGCATGGGGGTGGATCAGTGATGGTTT
>JAZGTI010013574.1:0-14753 GCA_036877585.1 Botia kubotai
CTTTTCCTAAATCTATGGGTTCATGTTTAGGTGGAGACCGCAGTTGATGGTCTTAAGGCAGAACAACAGGCTGTTCAAGAGTTGCATGTGGAGCCATACACCCCTTTTATGAGTCATCAACGGAACTTCCTGTATATCTCAGTGGGCACCAACAAAGTGAGGGTGGGGGACAGTCTTAACCTCAAAATGCACATCAGCACCTCATCTCCAGAACAGAGGAAGCTTGTGCAGCACCTGACGTACGCTGTGAGTGTAGAACTGGGGAATGCGTTTGGAGGGGAACGACTGATCTGGTCGAGGAAGAGCAATAGTGAATTTTGCCGATAAAATAACCATGGTGGGAAAATAGGCTAATAAACATGTTCATTGGCTGATCATTTCCACTCAGAGTAACAAAATAATTACATACAAAATGAATTAAAATGAATGTGATATGACTTTGTAAGCCTCCAACTCAAGCCATAGAGAAACATAAAAATATTGATTAATTGGCACCAATTAATCAGTTAAAGAAATATATCGGTCAACTTCTAATATATGAAATACCATATCAATACTAACTATGCTGTATCTATAGGTGTTAAATAAGGGGAAAATTATCCAAGCTAGCAGAGTGAGTATCAAAGGCCAGGACATCACCAACGTTCCTCTGCTGGTTACCACGGAAATGCTTCCTGCATTTCGCTTTGTGGGGTACTACATGTTGCCGTGGCAATACAGAGCAGAAGTGGTGTCAGACTCTGTCTTCGTGGATGTGGAAGACCAGTGCGTAGGTTCGGTGAGTCCATTCGATCATAAATAAGATTACATGCGATTCTAACAAAGATTGTGGAGATTAAAGATTATTACACAGATGATGGTGTGTTTCATGTCAAAGATGAAATATGTTGATCCATGTTCTTTACAATCTTATGGTGTAATTAATCTTTAAACTTTCGTGTGAATGCAAAATTAGCCATTTCGATAACGTTTGTGGCTCCTCAGCTCAGTGTGGGACCGGGGCAAGTACAAGGAGACGTTCCACCTGGCAGCAGCTTTCAGTTCCAGGTTAAAGGTGACCCAGGGTCAAAGGTCAGCCTGGTCGCCGTGGACAATGCCGTTTTCCTGCTGAGCAAAAACCGACTGACGCAGAAGAGAGTACGCGATGATGTCGTCAATCCATTCATCAGTTACAATGCAATAAACTCCAAACTTAGCCCTTTGATTTTGAGCGTGTCTCGTTCCCTCAGGTGTGGGAGGTAGTGGGTGAGGGGGACATGGGCTGCACCGCAGGAGGGGGCAGTAACAGTATGAGTGTGTTTTCTGATGCGGGACTGATGTTCTATTCCAGCACTGGTGGTTCCACTGAAGACAGAAAAGGTGCGTCTCACCCGCACGGCTGTATTTTTTAATAAATGCTGTATTAAAAAAAATAAGCTCCAAAGTTTCAGAATTGTAGAACTTTTTTAATTGTGAAGCAATACCAAATGGCACAGGATTGTCCGAACTAAATTTGTACCTAGAAATGGTTAACGTTTTAGAACTGTTTCAGAAATGATTTCTTTTAGGATGTACTTAGTATTTAAAAGTACATGCTGAGATTCTGTCATTATTTGCCTCGAACGTAGTACGCTGTTATTTATTTTATTTGTGGAGTTTATTGTGGAGATCATGTTAATGACCACGAGCATTCCAGCTACGCTGATTCTTGCGTGTTTGATTTAAGAAATTAAATTTATTAGTAAATAATTCCGTCTGTTCGTCACACAAAGTTGTATTGACAAGTTTTAGGGAGACTTTTAGCCTGTGTTATTACGAACTATAAACTTACTGCATTTTACAAAAAAATTAAACTTAGTGTAAATTTGGAACGACGTGAGTCATTACCGAATTATATGTTTTCTTGTATGTTTCGAACAGGTCGCTGCTCCAGCAGATCCAGGAAAAGACGTTCTGCTGCTAAACTGCAGCTTAAGCAGCAGATGGGTGAGTCTGTGTACCCTGATATTATTTTATAAACAAAACTGTAATTCTATAAGTTTAATTATTATATATAAATATTAAAAAACCTACAAGCCAAGATTAATAAATGGTCAAAAGTATTATTGTTTTTAATTAACTAATTAATTTCTCGTTAACTTTTCCGTTCGCTAATTTTTACGCAAACCCTATTGCAAGTTGTTGCGGTTAATTCTCATCCCAAAATTCACCGAAACACGTTGAAAAGGGTTCAAGAATAACACGAAGTCACCTATCAAGAATGTACTCGCACAGTCCAGCGAATGTTCCTCATTTAAAATGATGCTCACCCATGTGACCTCTGTGCTCAGAGAAGGAATACTCCGATAAGTTTCTGCAGAGGTGCTGTATGGACGGCATGAGGGACATTCCCATGCCATACTCGTGCCTTCGTCGCTCCCAGTACATCACGGAGGACTGGAGCTGCGTATTAGCATTCTTCCGCTGCTGCGCGCAGTACCGGGGGGAGGAGCTTGTTGACATCACCAGGCCCCCGCCGACCACCCCTCCCCCGACAACCACTCCTCCAACCACCACAGTCCATGTATTATTTGATCCTGTTAAACGTGGTAAGTGCAGTACCTGCATGCCATGACTTGGGATGACCTCAACAGTAACCTTCACCTTATTGAATAGATTAAGAGGCATTCGGCAGATGCTTGTATCCAAAGTGTCATTCATATGAGCTTTCTGGTATTGTTGTAGTTCTTCATAGAGAAAGATTCCATGTTGTAGCTCGAGGTGGGAGTTTTGACGAGAGACAAACTCCATTGATTGCGATGGCTGGGAGAGTAATGATGAGTCAGCCTCGTCAACATGCAAAGATGGAAGACCAAAAGGAGGAAGAAGAAGAAGAAGAGTTTGATGAAGACGACCTTGACATAGAGGACATTTATGTCCGCACCAAGTTCTACGAGTCCTGGCTGTGGACGGAAATCACACTGCCTGACACATCCGCCAGCACTGACGGGTACGAGTTTTACCTTTGACTCATGGTGTTCTGTGCCAAGCCCCTCTGTATTGTCCTCGCTGTCACACTGACCATTCTGAATGAGACAGAATACAGTGACTCTTCATGCTATCCCAGCATGCCTTGTGCCAGGAAACCACTTTGATGGCTTATACATCACACACACACACATTAGGTGTCTATGCCTCGTAGGTACTTTACATAGACATAATGACTTACATTGTCTCCACAATGGTAGTAAAACAAGAACACACACACACTCTAGAGTCTAAAACCTAATTTATACTTACTTAATTTAGCCAAGTGGTTTAATCCAGGATAAACTAAAGCACTACAAAAGGGTCTCGTATATGTTAGATGTGGTAACCCATACTTGAAATGTATCCTCTACATTTAACCCATATCGCTGAGTATTAAACACACACACACACACACACCTGGAGCAGCGAGTTCTCTCAGTACGCAATAAATGAGCCTTAAAACAGCACATGTATTACTAAAGTATGTGTGTTTATCACAGGTTGTCTGTACATACAGTAAATACTGTCCTTCCTGACAGTATCACTCAATGGGGGTTTCTAGCCATCAGTTCTTCACCTAAGACAGGTAAACATCTCTGTTCTTGGCCTTGTGCTGTTTGTACGTCTGTCCGCTGCTTCCTAAACCATCAACGCTCCAGTCAGCAGAATCAGTATCACTTTATTTAGCATTTTACAGTAGGTAGTTCTTTCCTTGTCTGAGGTTTGGAGAACCAGACTTTTTGGTGTGAGTTTGGTACACATACTTTTAATGTCGTTTCACTCAGTGAAAACTCAACCACCCAGAATACGATCTCTTGCAGGTGTCTGCGTGGCTGAACCCTATAACGTTCGGGGATACAAGCCGTTCTTCATTGACCTGCGGTTGCCCCATTCAGTGTCCAGAAATGAACATGTGGAAGTCAAAGCTGTTGTCCACAACTACAAGAACTCCAAACTGGAGGTTAATTTTACACAGTCACTTAAATACCAAAATCCCATGTGACCAATTCACCTACCTGCCAGTACATATATGGGCATTCTGACAACTGATCAAGATTAGAGCACACAGCAAAACACAGGTGTAAACATGGTCCAAGGGTTGATCCGATCTTTATACTGCATTCTGAGTTAGTTAGAAACACGCGACCGCATTGCATGCATGTAAACGCATCGGTGCCCTAATGCACCCCTGATAGGACCGCCTACTTATGTAACATCCAATCATTGCGCCCCGAACTTTGCAACTCTGATTGACGTCAACATGCGGTGAACACAACAGATGTGAAGTAAAATTCAGCCACTACTCCAAAAAACAACAAACATTCTGTTTCAACAGCCACACGAAAGGAAAATTAAGGCTTTCTCCAGATATTATCAACCTGAACAATGTCTCTGTGCAGGTTCTGGTGATCCTGGATAAAACAGAGGACGTGTGCAGTGTGGCATTCCAAGAAGCCCACAGACAGAAGGTCTCAGTACCGGCCAGCTCTTCTGTTCTTCTCTCATACACCATCATCCCTCTTAAAACCGGAGAGCTGCCTTTACAGCTCACTGCCATTGCGTCCAACTTCATGGGGCAGGATGCAGTGAAGAAGAATCTGCGTGTGGTGGTAAACAGCCTCCGACACGCGCTTTGTCTCTCACGCTTATAAAAATACTTCCTGTGTTCTTCTCGGTTCACGTTACTGTGAAATGTATGTTTTTTAGGTTGAGGGTATCCAGACCATTCAAGTGAGGAGCTTTGTGTTGGACCCCTATGAGAAAGGAGATGCGGGTGAGTTCAAACAACACCCAAAATGAAAACACCGCAGTGTGTTGAATTCTGGGTAGTTCAAAGTGGCAACAGTGTTGACCATTAATGTGAATTTGGGGTGGGGCTGTGTAATAATGGTAAAGGGAAGCGTGTTCGGATAAATTAATTGTTATTTCTGCCGTTCAGTCTGGTGACAGAAATGTTGGTGGTGCAGATTTGTTCATTTAAATTTGTATGACTTACAATTATGTAAATATTTCCCCCCCTCTTTCAGCCAGAAGACAGGTGGTACAAGTGGACAGCGTACAGCTGGACTCGGTTGTGCCAAACTCTGTCCCGCAGACATTTGTTAATGTCAGAGGTTTGTCATTATATTGGACTAATACTCATTCATTTTAATGACCTTGAATGAAGTGTATGTTCAACATAGACGTCAACGTCCGTCCTTACAAAGTGTTTCCTAAAATTGTTTTGTTATTTTGTTCGCGTCTCTGAGCTTCACTATAGCACGTCGCAACTAGCATGTTAACAGACAGCCTGTAACGTTTATGTGCGTAGGTGATGTGCTGGCTGACAGCATCGATAACTCCATTAATGAAGACTCTCTGGCGACGCTGATCCGGATGCCCGGTGGGTGTGTGGAGCAGAACCTGGCCAGCATCACTCTGCCCCTCATTGCCACTCACTATTTGGACCGCAGTGCACAGTGGGAGAGTGTGGGAATAAACCGCAGACAAGAGGCTATTAAATACATACAGAAAGGTGAGAGAGATACTTATGTAAGGGTCATGAGTATATCATAAATGTTCCCATCCTTTCAGATATGCTAAATTCTAAAACCAAAGTTCAATTGCGTTTATTTCAGGTTATGAAAATCAACTTAATTATCAAAAAAAGGACGATTCATACCCTCCTTACCGCAACGAAGGCACCAGCACATGGTATTTACGATTCTACTGACAAAGGCTTAAATTAACCATTAACATTTATGCATTTGGCAGACGCTTTTATCCAAAGCGACTTACATTACATTATACTATACATTGATTCTGAATATGTGCAAGCCCTGGGATCGAACCCATGACCTTGGCGTCGTTAGCGCCATGCTCTAACCACTGAGCTACAGGAAAGCCTATTTCACAACAGACTCCTGATGTTCGTAGGATCACTGCCTATGTGGTGAAGGTTTTCTCCATGGCGTATTCCTACATTAGCATCAGCGAGAAGCATGTTTGTGGGCCTCTGCTGTACCTGCTCAAGAACAAGCAGCAGCCGGACGGCTCGTTCCGGGAGGACAATGCTGTCTACACCACTAGCATGACGGTGAGTGAAAAGGAGAGTAAACGAATAAAACAATTTTAAGCACTTTAAAATGAAATATCATCGCTCACATTTCAGTTGATGTATCAAATAACAGGTTTACTAAGCATTACGGTGGCGCTACGTTTTGCTACATGCACATTATTTTGTGATCTGTGTGTGAACAGGGAGGCCTGCAGGGTCCCGAATCAAGAGTCTCCATGACTGCGTTTGTGCTGATTGCTTTGGCGGAAGCAAGAAATGCTGTGAGCTGCCGGGACCCTGATGTCAACATGGAGGTAACTGATGCGTTCTCTGTCGCCCTCGCACAAGTACCGGATCATGCACAGACTCGTGTATTTGTGACATGCACGTCTGTCGCTGGTCTCCACTCGTTTGTCATGTACCTTTACTAACTCCTAACCCTCCGTTAACTTAGAATCTGCAAACCTATCCTAAACAATAGCCAGATTGGTATATGGTAAGCTTGTTTACAAGATCTTATCATGATATATGATGATAATAATAATAAAGATATGATCATTTCATCAACTTTATTTTGGTCATCGCATTTAGATTTAGTTCCGCTAGGCTACTGCAGCGTAAAATAACACATTTTATGTTCTTTTTTGTAGTGCTGATTGTATTTTTTCTTATTGGTTGCTGCAGGACAAGTTCCGAAAGGCAGTAATGTATCTACAGGAGCATTTCCCCCGGCTGGAGAGGCCGTACACAGCGGCTATAGCGTGCTATGCGTTGGCATTATCCAACCTCGGCTGCACAAAGAGCATGTTGCTAAAGTCAGCATCAGCAGGTACTCGAAGAGCCCTTTGTTACCCAAGTTTTACAAGTGGCCTTTTCATGCTTCAAACGTTAAACATGTTAAGTTAGCATTAGCACCCGTTCTGGAGCAGGGTTTCATGACCCAGGAATAGATCATAGATCATAGCCCCTGTACAATTTTATAAATAAGAAGAGTCAATTAGGGTTTAGAAGCTTAACTTTACAGAACAGTAAAGGATTAAACAGCCCAGCCCTTAAAATGTTCTGCTTCTGTCTTTTGTCAACAGGTGGCACCTACTGGCTTGACTCAAACAATCGTTTCTTCACGCTGGAAGCGACAGGCTACGCGCTGTTAGCGCTGATCAAAGGAGGTCACATGGAGGAAGCGGCCGGCCCCTTTCGATGGCTGAATGAGCAGCGTGGTGTTGGAGGAGGCTACGGTTCTACTCAAGTAAAGCCACAGTGATGCGTCACTCAGTGCTTAAATCAGATCTCATATTTGTGTAAGGCACATTTGGTACCATAATGGTGGTGTAAATTTTCACTGTCTCGTTCATCCCTCAGTCCACCATGGTAGTGCTACAGGCCTTGTCTGAGTATCTAGTAAAGAAACCGTCTCCTTCCGACCTTAATTTGTTGGTGGAACTGAGCGTGCCCGGTCGCAGTGATGTACGCTGGAGCTTCACTCCCAAAATGGTTTATTTGGCTCGAACTTCAAAGGTGAGCGTGTTAGAATAGATTGTGTCTCTTATAAGCTCACTGTCAGTGGAGCGACATGTGTGTCTTGTTGTGAATCAGGTTCGCATTTAAGTACAAGTAACTCTTACGCTCACCTTCTCCTACAGGTACCCCTTAACCAGGAGTTCAGAGTGGTGGCTTCTGGGAAAGGCAGGGGCATCTTGGAGGTGCATAAATGAATGTCTATATATAAAACACATTAGATTCTACAATCAAGATGCATTTAAAATGAGAACATACTATCTCAGAGTGAGATGAGAAAATGAGATAATGAGAAAATATACTAAACGCTATCTTGTTTTATCTCAGGTGGTGACCGTGTATCACCAGCTTCCTGAAGTGTACGAGAACAGCACATGTAACGGCTTTCAGCTGGACGTCTCTGTCGCAGAGACTGGTGGTGTGTTTCCAGTTTTAAGACTGTGTGAATCAAACATTTGCTTTCATTATGATCGAGTATGTTAATGTAAGATTTTGGGTTGTAGAAAAAACCCCACCTGATGTAGAAAAATCCTACAGGCTGAATATCAACGTGAGGTAGGCACGTATTTCTTATTAAAAATCTTCTTGCAAGATGTTTCGTGGTGTACCCGTAATTCTCAGTTTTGCGTTCGTTCTTTGTCAGGGCTCTGGACGGACACCAGGCAAGGATGGTGATTCTGGATATCGGCCTGCCGACTGGCTTCGAACCGGAGAACTCAGATTTAGAGCTGGTGAGACCACTTTTGTTCTGTTGGATTGTTTCAAAATTAGACTTCAAAAAATTTTATGCATAGGTTTGTTAGCTTAGCAACATGCTAACATCAGATTCTTTTGGAGTCAGTTGCTGTCTATATAGAACATACTAAATCAGTTATTTATGAGGTTCTGTAGGGGTTTGGATGCTACCCTTAGAAGACAGCTATCTATGTAGACAGTATAGAGGCAGACAGCTCGCTACTGTTTGGTTTGGTGATATTGACATGGGCTGCCTCTATAGCTCACAAATTCAGTGGACCGATACATCAACAACTTTCAAGTGGTGGACAACCTGAGTGACAGAGGATCCCTAATAATTCACCTGTTTAAGGTAACCTAGCAACCACCCCATAATTCATACTTGCTAACAAGTATGTAAAGGCAATATTAAATATTTGTCTCTGTGTGATTCTCCTGGGAAGGTGTCCAGCACTGAGACAGACACGATTACATTCAGACTGCATCAGAAATTTAAAGTCGGGCACCTGCAGCCTTCAACAGTCACAGTTTACCAGTATTACAACAAAGGTACACACACACACACATTGAGTTTTTATGTTTTGTGGGGATATTCCATAGAGGTAATAGTTTTAATACAGTATAAACTGACATGAGATGTGCTGTTAGTGTTGTAAGGAAAGACTTTTGTCAGGCAGACAAAAAGCAGTCGAAAATCCAACAGACAAACATTGAAGGATTCCTCGCCATATCTACTATTGACCGTATCAGAAAATCAATATCATAATTTTTCTTGTGTTAGCCATAAACCAACTTGTTTATATCTCACTAATTGTTTTCTCTGAGAAAAGACAGTATGGTTCACTGTACTACTCAAGTACGTATCTCTTAAAAAATGTTTTGATATTTTACCTGAAAAAACGAGCCAAAAATTCCAAACTTGAAATAGACTTTTTGGGCTAATTGTGATTGTGTTTTATCCGTCAGATAAACGCTGCAGCAGGTTCTATTCTCCACCTGAGGACCAGCAACAGCTTGATCAGATCTGCAAAAATGACGTGTGTCGCTGCACACAGGGTCAGTCCTGTGTGTCATCACATGATGTTGACATGATGTCATTGTAAATTCATGTTTACAATACACTTCGGTTATTCTTACTGCTTTAAAAATATACATATTTTTCAGGTGATTGCTGTGTAACAAAAGCCGACTCCTTGTCTGTCGGTAAAGAGCAGAGGAAAGCAGCTGTGTGCAATGGCTTACATCATGGTGAACATCTCTTATGTCACATCTCTCATGTGATGTCACGTCTCTCATGTGATGTCACATCTCTCATGTGATGTCACGTCTCTCATGTGATGTCACGTCTCTCGTGATGTCACGTCTCTCGTGTGATGTCACGTCTCTCGTGTGATGTCACGTCTCTCGTGTGATGTCACCATCTCCTCATTGAACTAATCTTGCTCACTTCTCCTCAGCTTACAGGGTTAAACTCCTCAGTGTCGGCCAGAGTCACTATGACCAGTATGAGATGGAGATCGTGCAGATTATTAAAGAGGGTAAGTCCCCACAGACTACAGTCTGGTTTCTAAACAATATAACCTGCCGAATAACTCGTACACACACGTCTGCGTGTGTGTAGGGTCAGAAGACGGTCTGAAGGAAACAGACCGGAGGACGTTCCTGTCACATGCAAGCTGTAGGTCAGGGCTCGGTTTGAGGGAGGGTCAGGATTATCTGATCATCGCCCCGTTCACCGATGTCTGGCATGCAGGGAGCACGTCCAATGGGTGAGCAGCTCGACGGCATTGAAGATCTTAATTGGCCGTAGTGTTTGTGGTATTCACTCACTCACTCCCTCTCAGGTATGTATATACTCTGGGTAAGAACACGTGGGTGGAGCGATGGCCATCCGCGTCAGAATGTGGGAGTGGCTCCACGCTGCAGGTGAAATGCGCCGAGCTGAAGAGCTTTGAAACGGAGATCACAAAGGACGGCTGCCAGACTTGAGAGACGCCCAACGTGTGAATCTCGCAAGTCCAGAAACTAGACACTAACAGAAACTAACGCTAGATTATATCTGTTGCACATTAAAATCAATATATCAAATTATTTTGTGTACGAACCATCCATGCAGTTCGGCCCATCAACCACCAGAGGGAGCCACCAGAATGTATCTAGAAAAGGTACACAGCGTACGTAATATTCAAAGAACAGAGTTGGACGTCATATTTTACTTAAGAGATCATTTAAATTTAAACCAGGTTGCAGAAACGCGCTCTCGGCTTTCTCAAGCATCATGGGACTAGACAGTGTGTTCTGAGAAAAGTATACGAGTTAAGAAGTGATCAAAAGATTTCTTATACACACGTTTGGACAGTGAGTGTATCTGTACAACAAATGTGTGTGTGTGTGTGTGTGACCCTGAAAACTTAATGCGTAGTCATAACACAGAGGAAGCATCAAACAATGGAACCCTCACCAGCTTAGGGCGCATGAACTGAAGCTGGAGAGGCTTTGCTGTTTAGATTCTTTGACGTGTTAAATTATATTTACAGTAAATGTATGTCCTCATTCACTGACTCAGCCGGCTTCACTGCCATTAAAGAGCACCAGCCATTACAAACCAGGCATGCGGCCAGCGAAGCAGATATTGCCAACAACACACACACACACGCACGAATTCTCTTGACGGGTTCCACCTTCGTTTTCTGTCTCTCTCGCGCACCCCTTCATCCGCTGACTTGTGGTTGAACCAAACCCAGTTAATTTAGGATAAAACTGGGTTATGCATGACTACCGTGCACAGTCGACATCAAAAACAGTGATGCAGACGTGATACTAGCGAGACTTGTGTTTTTCGCTGAATATAGAACCGGCTCTTGTCTGGAATTACCGTAAGTGGAGTTCGCTCTTACGGTAATGATGGTCTTACCGTGACTCCTCTTGTTCTTTTATGGTTACGACGAAAGACTCGCAGTCTCAGGGAACACGTTGTCTTCTTCGTTGCGTCACTGCTGGCAATTATAACAACCCGCAATTATAATCCTGTGCAAACATATACAGCCTGAGGCTACAGTAATCCTCATTTAAAACCAAACTCCGATAACCCGCCTGTGCCCACACGCATTCATAAAATGCCCAACATAAACCATCATAGCACCTTCACTACACAGAGCATTTCTTATTGTTTTCATGGCATTGTATCAGACTGTTGCTGTGTGCCATTCCAACGCATGCTCACAAGCTAAGGCATGTACTTGCACTCTTTCACACATAATCGTGCTCATACCGTCCATTATTGCTCTCACAGATAGATTTTGCAAGTCGTCTGATTTCAGAAACAATCGACTCTCATGAGCAACATATTCTAATATATCGAAATCTACATTCCTTTTATTTCTGAAACAACGGGTTTGGTATTTTCTCAATGGTCGCAATGCTTTTATTTTGTCTATTAAGTGTACTCAAAACCGTGCCAGTAGACTTGCTCCACAATGCGGTTGTAGGAGCGTTCAGACCTTTTTTAAAAACGGCAATTTACTGTATTTTCATTATTTGAAACGTTTGGCTAACACACATATAAAGCTAAATATTGTTTATTAGCTACATCATCCAGTCCTACTACAAGGTATACCTTCATGTAAGGTTTCGGTGATGATCTAATATGTTGAAAATGAGAAAATGTTTATCAGATATAATTTTCATATGTGCATGTTAATGTCACAGCAGTGCACCTGTCTTGCTCCTGTTTACACCTCCGTCGCACCTCCTTTTTACACGTGCACCTTCTGTCTGTAAACAGTCTCATAAAAGCCTGGGAGAGGCCGTGAGGCCTTTTTCATCTATTCTTGTGGTGAAAGCTGAAAGAGGTTTCAGTGGACCAGTCTTCAAATAAAGCCACTCGCCCACCTGTGCAGGTGCGTGTGTTTAGCGGTGTATTTAACCGCTTGAAAGGCCCTTGTAGGCGTCATTATGATCGAATACCCTTTCCGAAAGCCACGCGTATTGCATTTCTGAAATGCTGCTAATAAGATGAGTCACTGCATAATGAGGGGTTTCTCTATCATGGGATGATGATGTCACCTAGCTGTAGTTATATTCTCTCTCTCTTTCTCTCTCACACACACTTAGGCGAGAACAATACCGCCACATTCCGCCAACAGAGCTACATGTTGGTGGGGGAAAAGTGGAAGTATTGTGTGATTAACCAAAATGACCTCATTATCCTTGCGAGCAACATTGTTTTCCCGCCTTTTTCCTCTTTGAAAAAGATGTAACTGATAACTGACACATCACCGACGATACGCTCTTCGCAAAGCCCTTGCGATCGCGACGGTTTAGCTAATGGCACTAATCTCCCAACAACATCAAAAACTTCTTCAATCACTAGTGTACAGTTACAACACAGATGTGTCGCAATATTGCATCACACACTCTAAAAACATCTTTCGTGAGCATAATGTATTTTGCTGTATGTACAGTTTGTGTGACTCATTCTCTGTGAAAGCTTTACTGGCGTTCATTCCGATGAGAGCAGAAAACAGGTGTGGCTTAAAAACAGAAGTGCAAGATCAAAAGTCATAAATTCAGGAAACCAAAAAAACATTTACATTTAGTCATTTAGCTGACGCTTTTATCCAAAGTGACTTCAATTACAATAAGAGGCAACAGTGAATAAGTGCATAGATATACAAACCAAATACAAACCATATACAAAACAAACCAAATCGCTTACAAAACATACTAAATGGTGATTTTTTTGTTAATTAAAAAAGTTTTCTGTGAGGGTTTGAATATATAGTTTGTACAGTATAAAAACCATTACAGCTATGGAGAGTCCTCATAAACCACATATGCCAGCGTGTGTGTGTGGTGGTTGTTTCCTAAGAACTGCAGGTGCATGTTAAACTGGTGCTTAAATCTAAGCTAAAACATCCACTGATCTCTCTCTCTCTCTCACACACACACACACACACACCAGCTGGTAACTGACCCATCCATCAGCACTGAGTCTTGTTTACTTAAATACATCATGACTGTCACTTAGAGGAAGAGGGAAGAGGAAAGAGAGGAAGATGTGGGCCACTCAGCAGTGCTCGGCACATCTGCTCAATGATAAATAGAACAATGCCACAGTGATCACTAATCTTACCCGTGCAGATCAAGGACACAGGAAAAAATAAAGCAGCGCAACAGAGAAGCCAAAGAGGAAAACAGGAAACAGTTGAACTATTTTCATTTGTTTCACCTTTATCTGTACCGTTGCTCGGCGATGAGAGATCGTTCAGAGATGCAGCATGAGTTTAAGTATGAGTGTGCTGTCGCAATGGTGTCGGGGAGCTAACAGCTAACAATGAACAAAAACGTTAGCGTTTTATCGCGTTAAAGTTTTAGGAACATTCAATGCGTCCAGTTTCTGATATTGTATTAACGTAATTGCTTCGTTTTAGAAGGTTATTACATTTTTATTCTGTAACATTTGTAAAACATTCCACTAACATTCCACAAAACTTTTGGGGAACATTTTAGCTAAGAGGTCTTCCGTCACTAAGGTAACTACCATCACCTCAGGTTTTTAGATTTTTGTACATTGTCTGCCTATGCCAAAATCCCTGCTAGGTTGCTAAGGTGTTGTGTATGGTTGCCATGGCATTGCTTTGTAATTGCTAAGGTAGAGTAACTGTTTTTAAGCTTGTTGCAATGCGGTTGCTAGGGTATTTCTAGGTGGTTTGGGGATGTTCTGCAGAGGTTGCTTTGTGTCTTAAACTGGAGAATTCCACACCCAGGTCTGTATGATCTTCTGGTCCCTAGATATAGCTGTAAGTTGAAGGAGGTACAAAAAAGCAGTTTTATCGCCCACGAACATCGTAAATCTGTCACTTAGATAAGTATTAACATACTTTTCCTCAGCAAGCCACAGGATCTGAGGTATCGTTTATGTCTGCAGCTGTGCAAGACAAGATATTTATCAAAGTTTAACACCTAGCGTTAGGGGGTTTGTTCAAATTCCTATTGCGTACTAGCAGCAGGAATAATGATGCTTGTCTTAGCAGGTTCCACTAATGATTTAACAACAGTCACTGATGTTAATTACAGTGCGTGTGTAAACTCTGTAAGATAGAGACTTACAGCGCCAGGCACAACGCAGATGTAATTCACTTTTCCAAAGAGTGAGAGCATACCTCACAGTGCTGTGTGATGCACACATGTAAGCATGTTCCCGCATGTGTGTGTGTGTGTGTGTGTGTGTCAGAAGATCAGAGATATCAAAACAAAGGTTTATTCAATAATGCTGATTGTAGCACATCTCTCACTGAGACACGATAGTGAAGGAACATCATCTGTACTCGAGTTCGTGAGATCAAGATCTCTTACACCAACACGCAACTTCAATCTCCTTTCAGAGCAGATGTTGCTTGACTTACGACAGTAGTATCTGTGTGAATTCAAAAGCACATTCAAGCGTTATGCAGGGTAAGCCTTTGGTTGGCCA
>JAZGTI010013575.1:0-14433 GCA_036877585.1 Botia kubotai
GTCTGTGAAAAGAGATGACGGAGACAGCGAAGGCAGAGTGCGTACCCTGTATGTTTTCTTCTTTTTATAAAAGCACAGGGTTTTATTATTATTATTTATTATTATTATGAGTGTATATAAATAAAAATAGACCCTTTACAGATTCGAATGATGTATTGGTTGTATCTGTACGATCAAAAATGACGGAGCAAAAATCTTTTCCGCGTTATCATGAAAACATGCCTCAAAACGCGCCGGCGCGTTTGTCGACCCCAGAGGGTTAAATATAATAAAAATGCATATAATATTTAAACTCATATATAATATATAATATTTTTTTTTCCCTGCGCCTCCCCTGACATGCTCTGGCGCCCCCCTGGGGAGGCGCGCCCCACACTTTGAAAACCCCTGGTCTACAGTGATAACGACTCTAATCATAAAGTCTTTCCGAGTCACAGCGCTCAAGTCCAAGTCAAGTCTCGAGTCATTGCTGTCAAAGTCTAAGTCGAGTCTCAAGTCTTCTTTAAGGTCCGACAAAATAACATTGCAACACATTGCGGTGCCACTGTGTGCAGTGTAAAATGAAGTTAACTGGATGCTTAGCAGTATACATCTAATCAGAAACTGATCAAAGCGAGCTTCTTATCACATACTATATACAGAAACCCAGCATGCTGTGTAAAAATTTGTTTCAGTGTGTGTGAAAAGTAAAAAAAAAGGGTCAAATGGTGACAGAAAACGTGCCTGAATTAGAGAAAAACAGGAATGTAAAACAGCCAAAAAGAATATATGGATCCCTATATACTTAGGGATGCGGAAGCCCAATACAAGCACATATCTAAGGCAGCCATGTGATGTATCCAGTCATGACTGTTGACACCGCAAACATGCAAATAAGAATTTTGCCAAAGAGGCCTAAAACAAGTCCATGCACCACCTGGGGGTGTTCTAAGAAGTGTAACAGTTTTTGTAATTCTAAGAAACTTGTCTGACTAGACCTGCGATATTCTGTCTAATCGCATCCACTTACATTCATCTTAAATTCAAACATGCAAATGATAAAAAATGTTACAATGCTTTGTCTGTATAAGTGCATCATTTTGATAAAGTGAGTTTGCCTCTTTGCTGACAGCTGTGAGTGAATGTTAATAACTACATTAATCTGACGTCAGCGCTAATGTCTCTGCCAGGCAGATAAGACTCCAACTGCCATACTTGCTAATTACAAAACAACACACGCACAAACACACATACAGAGATGAGCTTCACAAAAACTATATCAATAATTGTATTCTCTCTTATTCATGTCGGATTGTAAGAGCAGGCTTGCCCTTCATTTATGACTAACGCTAATGCTAACTTTTCCTTCTGATGACTTGGTCTCAGTATATTGAAGGGCTATATGTTTTTATTGTGGAAAAACATATAGTTATTAAACTAAAAGTTATTTAAAGATTTAAACAATAGTTATTTAAAGATTTTAGATTACGAAACGAAAATTTTATCCCTTTTTATAGTTGTTTCTTATAGACAGCGATGGAGCAAATAGAGAATGTAATAATATCTTCTTTGAGAAAAAGATATCATCTAAGTTTCTAAATAGATCTCAACAATTTCACAAACCATCCTCAGCATTTCTAAGATTTCAAAGACTCCAATCAAAAGGCAACGTTTTTATTATGGACACAAATACATCTTATCAAATCCTTGCTAGAGCGAATTATCTGTGCTGTGCTAACCCAATACTCCTGCCAAATGTCTGGGGTTTTTAAACAATTCCTGGAAACTCTCCATTACTGTGCAGTTGTCTCCATTACACAGATGTCTCCATTACTCCTGCTTAGAGTACTTCATGATCTAAAGTGGTTGTGTCAAATAAGGTATCCAAGTTTAAAAACCCCAGCTGTATGTCAATTGGCTTAGTTATGTCAATTTCTATTTCTCCTTAGCAATTTTAAAAGAAATATTGATTAAATACCCTGAGCTATGAAAGGCAGCCTTGGGCATAACACTTCACGTGTCATAATATGAGTATATAGGTCATAATAGGAGTATTTTAAGAATGCCAGTCGTTTCTAGGAAAGACACATCAAACTTCAGTTACTGTATCTGAAACTCAAGATGAGTTTTTTTAACTCTGCAAAACATAAATAAGCTTTGCGTCAGGGTCATGATCACTCTGTCTGTGGCTGTACATTATCCCGATTATTACATAGACTGGTGCTCATGAGGCATGGCAATGACATGCAATGTCTCATTCCCTTGAACCCCTGAACTGAGGTTACATATGTAACTAAGACTTTTTGCTTTTTAAGGGAACGCAACACTGTGTCTGGTTTGAGGATGTGGCTGCCACATGGTCCATGTTGAAGTACAATCACTATACACACAATGCAATAACAGCCTGCTCAAAAATCTGTGCCCAAACGCAAGACACCAAAAAAGTTTACTCTAGACACACAGGGGGGCATGGGACATGCACTCCAATTTCCCATGGTAATGTCTGAAGGCTATCAACACACACCTCTAGGACCTTCTGTAGTGAAGGTCCTACTCAGCACACATTTACACATCACCTAAATGCAGGGCCTAAATGAAAAGTATAACCCACTAATATACAGGAAGGGGTTTGACACAGTATTTGAATACAGGTCTCGCAGGCTAGTGTCAGCATGCCACTTGGCCAGCTACATAAAGACTAGAGCTGTAGGGGGAGCAGAGAACTACTCTACTTGCATCCTGCTCAAGGGAGGCCAGGGCCGTAGCAAAATAAGGGTGCCACTCTGCACACAACCCAGAGGAACAAAAATTCTGAGGGAAGCTTGAGAATTTGTTGGCCCCAACCACCTAGAACTGAGGGTCTTAAGAGGAACTGAGGACCCTCTGTAGAAAGGGTGCTACTATATTCATACCCCAGAGGACCAGCGTTTTAAGGGCAGTAAAGACTAGCTGCCACCACTCGAAACTGCTATCCTCTCCAATGAGCTCTGCAGGAAGCGGAGGATTCTCTATGCACATGAAGTGTTACTCCACACTCACCCCAGGACAGAAAATTCAAGGGGAGCTAGCACACAGCTAACTACATCTACTTAAAAAGTACTTTACCTTAATCAAGCTCAGCGGGACGGCCGCCTAAAACTATAGACCCTAAGCATTAAAATGCATTGCACACACAAATATTTATTTTTAATTTCATAGAACTATTTTAATTTACATGTTTCAGTATTTAGCTCAGTTGGTAGATTGTGTTAGCAGCTCAAAATGTTGTGTGTTCGAATCCCAGGGAGCACATGTACTGACAAAATGTATGGCATTCACATGTTTCCCTAATTAATATTAGGAAACATTCTTACAAAATAAAATAATTAGAAGGGTATCCAACTGGAATGTATTTTTTGTTGTAGTACATTCTTGACTATGCCATTACTGTGAAGGATGCTGGCTTAGAATTTCCAAAAACTAGGTATTGCAAGCAAAAGAATATAAAACAATAGTCTGTGGTATGTCTTCATTCAGATGGGTGTATTTGTGTGTGTGTTGTGATGGAGCTATATTTTGATAAAGGCAGATGACAGTAGAATACGCCTGATTGCTGACCTGTTCCTTCCTGGGAAGATTAAAGCTATAGACAGTGACATTGTCTACAAGATCCAGCCCCTCACACAAGCCACGGCCTACTTCGGCGACACAGCCAAATGTAGCCTTTTCTCCTCTAGAGAAAGGTCTGACATTTAACTACCATTTTCTATCTTTTGTGCTGACAGAGAAAGTTCAGGCAATGCCAGCCCCAACAGTGCCTCCCCCTCTGGGGGTAGGATTTAGTCTTCCGTGGGGTCAGCCTGCATGGGGAGGATGTCAGGGTGGATCATACCACTCTCTTTGATGGGGGATGATGTCTTCTTTGAAGTTTTATCAAAGACGGCATGACTTTAGCTGCATTTTCTATAAAAATGTAAACAATGGCTGAGCTGGAGGCTTATCTTAACGCATGCTATGAGGCACAGGGAGAAAACAGCCCTGTCAACAGACCATGTTGTACAATGACTATTTAAATAAATACACAATGTACACAATAAATTGGCCTGTGCAGGTTGGGGTGTGAGGCGGTTATAGTAAACTGAGAGACCTGGGTGTGAACCCCACCTCAAACATTCCTAGTACAGTCCATCCCCAGGTCCACGGAAAAGGCCATGTTTGTCAGGCCAGGGCTTTCAAAATAGCTTCTTGCTGTGAGGCTAAAGTCGAGATGCCTTTCCATGGGCAGTTGAATCTGACTTGAAACCCAAAGGTTACAGGTTTGATCCTCACTGCCAACAGGAAAAGACTGAGGTGCCCTTGAGCAAGGCACCTTTCCTCCAGTTGCTGCAGTGCTGCCCACTGCTCTGTGTGTGTGTGTTTGTGTGTGCTCACTACACACAAGTATGGGTTAAATACAGAGGGTCATTGGTTACCATACCTGACAAATAAGTCACTTTTACTTTCATACTGCACAATGACAAACAGCCTCCTCGGTAAAATCATTACTCATTACTATTGAGAGGAACTCAAATTACGGCTAATTTATCCAGAGACACAGGTCAGGTAAAGTGATCGGTATCTTTATGAGGTTGTTTGGATAAAGTTCCACACAATGGATTTTCATTACAATGATGGGCTTAACGTGCCTCTTTATATGAAGTAAGGCTAGATAATAGCAGGATTTAAAAAAGCTGGTACTACTTAATATGCATGTTAATTAGCAATCAGAGCAGACACACTAAATATTAGAAATATTAGAATATGAAGATTCTCTTGTCATCAACTATGCCTATGATTTTCCAGGGGAGGACAATTTCATAATGTCGATTTTTCGGCATGGATTAGACACACCATTTAAGGATTTATTGCCTGTTCCCTGTCAAGGATGGAGTATAATGGAATATATTAATATGGCCTTAGAACTGGCGGGCTCCAACCTCCAGTTGGGGGAGGTAGAGTCAGGGGCTGAGCCAGCAGAGGTTCTTCAGTCAGAGCTAGGTGGTTCGTCTCAAAGAGAGGAGTCGGTGGCCTCAGAGGGAGAGGTAACCGCTTACGACCCGACAGTTCAGGAGGGTTCGGAGCAGAGGAGCAGCTCTGAGGATCCTGGGACTATCCTGGATGCATTGGCGAGTCAGCTGGTGGGTTTCAGGACGAGCCTGACGAGGGCTCTGATCAGTTGGGAGAAGGCTGGGGCCATTTCTCAAGTCTGCAACACGTTGGTGGTGGTGGCCTCCCAGATCAGCAGTCAAGCGGCAGCTACAGGTTCGCAGGAGGGCATCCAGCTGGCAGTAACCGGGTTCCAGGCAACGGTTCTCGGGTCTCAGGTTTATGCTCAGGTGAAAGGACCCGTTTCTCCGGCCAGTGTTCCCGTGGCAGTAACCGGCACACCAGTAAGCCCTCTGGCAGAAATGAGCACTACCCCAGTGAGTGCCAGGACGGTGGCATCCGTTACTCCAACCAGTGTCCCGGCAGCAGAGGAGTCCGCAGGCCAAGTCTCTACCCCGGCGACGACGCTCGCCACGCTCGAGTCAGCGCCCTGGCGACGCAACGCAGCTCCCTGGCATCGCAAGCTCGAGTCTGCAACCTGGCGTCGCAAGCTCAAGTCTGCAACAAACCGGAGCAAATGTAAAAGTAAAAATAAAAATTAGGTATACTTAGATGAAAAATTTATAATTAAGATTTATATGTAAATATATATATTTTAACTTGCATTTACTATATAAAAATACACACATAAAAAATGGAATTTAAAAAACGCCCCACAAATTGTGTGCTTTTATTTTTATATGATAAAAATCCATTTTTTTGTTATGCTTTATTTAGTATTATATATGAATACCTAGATCAGAATCTTGCAGGTCAGCTTTGGGTTTTGAGCCAGACTTTATGAGATGTTTTCATTTCTCATTCTGGATTGGAGAGCAAGGGAGCATTGGAGATGTCTGTTTGATTGAGTGGGCTCAGTCCTGCGTTTCAATGCTAACAGCATTAGTTTTATCTAACCCTGTTAACGAATCTGTGGTGGCGACTGTTCCACTCTGTCAGTCGGCTCCTCATTAGCTGCCATGGCAACCTGCCAGTTTAAACCAGCACAGAGGATGTTAAACGTGAAGACTGCTGGGACTGCACGCTTCCTCTTAGATAAATGGCCACAATCAATCTCTCCTCTGGTCCGGTGCTGTTAGGAGGGCTCTATTTCCCCAAAGTGCTGCTGAGCTGTCATTGATCTAGCCTCAGCTGAGACAGGACAGAACACACTACAGAAAGACGGCTCAGCAAACATGCTTTTCTACTAACACACAGCACAATAGGAAATAAAACAGAATGCAGATGATGTTTTAACACCAATAATAAAGTAACTCCTTTAGCCTTAAACACTCTTTATATCAGACCTCCAGGAACACTGGATTGGAGACCCCTGCCCTATACTCTAAATACACTCTAAGGATTTTAGACTTGAAGGTTTAGTTTGAATCGGGGAACGTTTGTATGAATAAATCGGGTTATGGCTCTGTTTAACCTTTTAAATAATATGTTATAATATAAATAACTCATTATACTGTTAGGTATAAAAAGGTAACTGGCTCTTTATTTAAAACTTCTTTTTAGTTTCACTTTCTACTGTATAGTAATATGAATGAACCATCTTGGTGTATCTAAAATTACCACCAGACTCATCTCAGCACAGATGACTGCAAATTAGCAATGTTAATGTAAGTGGCCTTTGAACTAAATGAGCATTATAGTTCTAAAGAGTCAATAGTCAAAGTTATTATGCAAAATACAAAAAACCTGCAAAAAAAAAGTAAAGTTTGCATTTTGCATATGGATCCACATGCCCCAGAGACTTCATTACAATTTCCATGTGCATATGCAACCTGAGACATTCTTTGTAGTCGAATAAGGTTCTACAAACCTTAGGTCTCAAAAATCATCTTAGATCCTAAAATTTAGTAACGCATCTCAAGGACACACTGCATTCTCACAACTGCCTCAAGGGGTGCTATAGCAGGCATTACCATTAACAGTTTTTTTCTGTGGTTGGTTTTTCTTTTGTCAATTATTGTTATGCCAAAGCAACAATCTGAAGAAAGTTTTGTTTAACAAGTTAGCTAAGCTTTGTCAAACTATTGAGCAGTTTATAGTTGGTTACCTTCATAATAACAGCACAACAATGGATGGTAACTCTATTACACCCTTGTGTACTAATGTTTATTGCAACTATTGAACAACGAAAGTGTGTATAAAGTATGCTGCATGTTTATGTAATATTGAAGTTTTGCAAAAAGCTAATGCGCTAACAAATACCTGCATTAAGAGAATCTTTCATGATACTCTGATCTGAACGTGGTACTGTCCCTGCAAGTTTAGGTTGTAAAAATGTTCCCTAACACTTTTTAGTTGTTTTTTTTAAGTACACGCATGCTCTCACACACGCACACACACACACGCCCTCGCACACACACTCGCACAAAAAATGTTCTGCTCATTTTGCTGTAAGAGGGTTTTTGAGAAATTTTAGAGAGCATTTAAAATGTTCCCTGTTAGCTAAGGTGACGCTAACATGTGCCACTCTCATTGCTAATTCTTAGTCTCCTGTCAAAACCACTCCACTTGAACAGGGGTCAAGTTTGTATTCCACTGACTGCCTATGTGGACTACATGTGTGTCTGTATGTGCGAATCTGTCTGTCATTACAGAACACTCGGACAGCAAGTGGGCATTGATTACAATAAAGACTGTTGAAGGACAGATCATCTATCATCTGACCCACCCCTGGGGCCTCCAGCAAATGAGAGCCAGAGTGAGAAGCTCTTATTTTCATCTTTGTTCCACACATTTACCCTTTTTAAGATCATATGAAATCAGAAAAGAAGTTTTGTGACTTTTAGTCCATAGCTGTTTTATGTATATCATGTCTGTGTATGCTTTGGTATTTTACTAAAGGTTCACAAAATAGTAGATATGCACATGAGAATTTGTCTTTGTTAATTTGAATTTGTTAGGACATCTAAAATTATTGGTGATGCAGCTTGCATTCATGGGTGTTTACAATCATTGAGAATAGTAATGGCCTGACCCTGACTAGCAATAGTAAACAACAAATCATCATTGTGGCTGTGATATAAAATGAATATTAGCTATTTCAAAATAAGACCAGCCCAATTTGTTACATTTACCACAGGAAATAAAGCTGCCAAACCTCTTCATGGATTCATTAATAATTTGGTTGGATTGTGTTACTACCTTTATTTATTTTGCAATATTGTTATTTGCTATGTAATTTGTTAATTGTCTGCAGCTGCGGACAATACAAATGTATTATTTGCCAATGAGAAACAGTACTGAAACTGAAAACTGTGAGACATTAACTGTGAGCCTAAGTTTACCTCAGCCTACATTCTGCTGAAACGCAGCATCGTTCCCTAATGCAAAACATGTTGTTATACATTCCCCATAATGCACACCAGCTACAATTTAATATTTTCCTTGGTGAGCTTTGCTTTTTCAGGCAAATCTTGCTGCCATGATGCTAAAGTGTGCTGCGAATGATGGCCAAGGTGTTGCAATGCAGTTGCTAAGTTCTGTGTGATTGCAGGTTTGTTGTTAAAAGAAATAAATACAGCAGGTCTCTATTCCCTAGTTGTGACTTGTGTCCCTTCTTAAAATCTGCCTGTTTTATTTATCTACCAGAAGGGGAATCGTCTGATCTTATCACATCCCAGATTAATACATGCTGTAAAAATGATTGTTCATGATACCTAATGCATTAATTAAAGTGAATGCATAGAACAGTTTTGTAAAGTGCCTTTAGGTCATGCTGATATAGTGAATGAGAAGTGCTGAGGTCTGTTTCCTGCCTGTTCTCTGCTCTCTTTCTGTCCTGTCAGCGAGCAGCTTTCAGACATATTAAGTTATCCAGAGAGATTTCACTGAGACAAGGCCTCAAGAGGTCACAAAAAGGTCTTCACCTTATGACCACAGCATTAGTCCTTCACATCCACACAGCAAATCTAACATGACACTGGAGGCTTTCAGGGATAAAGACAGCAGAGAGAGAGAAGGAAAGAGAGAGTGATATTATCATATAAAGCTTTTGCAAGGTCTGCAAGTGAAGCAGGGCCAAAATAAACGGTCAAACCCACCAATAGCAGGTAATTCAGAACATTGGTGATGAAACTTCACTTTTATTAAAAATACTTGGCTCTATAACAATTAAATAATAATTTAGCTGTTGTTTTTTTCCCATCATATATTTGTGAAAGCACAGGTCATTGTTTGTTCAAGATAAGTCAGTGAAACAGCAGCTGTCACAAAAATGTAAAGATGACACACTGTGATTTTGTTCCTTGAAGTTTATTTTATTTTTGGTGGCTTATTGTGAGGAACATCCCACATGTTTGTTGCTACATTTCTTTGAGGATAAAAAATCAGGAATATAAGATGGTAAATGATTGTAAATACTCCACTCCAGGGAAAGGTTGTTAAAAGAGTGACAGATGTTTTCTTTAGTAGGTGGTTTGGTTATTTTTCAAAATATTCACGTCAATTACATGAGTGAGGGTAATTTTGCAGTTCCTAATAAGCTAGCATTGTTTACTTAAAGCCAATGTTTACTTGCATTTGGCATGTTATCATACACCCACATTTTTTAGAAACTGAAGTTTCCAAGTTGGACGTCTGACTTCTATTGCACTTTTATAAGCAGAAAGTGTGAAAATGCCATTTTCAAATGGAATTCACTACAATGCTAACGCACCATTTGTGACTGTAGGTCAATTGATAAATGATACTAGTGGGAATATAAATGCCTTCATCTAATTGTTTTTGCCCTGTATATGTAGTATGTTTAGACAAACTAAAGAATAAGAGAGGGAAAGTATGAGCGAGAGAGTGAGGCATATGGCATCATTTATGTGCCTCAGTCTGCATATCTTTGCATAATTCATTCAGTAGCTTTTCGGAACCTCATAAAGTCTGAAGATCATTTCAGGAGCACAAGAAAACAAAAGCAAAACAGACTAATGCGAATTGTGAGAGCGAGAGCGCTTTTTCACCCCTTCAAATCCATCAGCACAATCTCTGAGGTGAAATTCATTAGCTCCCAGTCATCATTTATCTCTAAGTGAGTCTAGATGACTGTGTCTCTGTGATGGATCGCTTATTTTTTTGCTTTCTCATTCTCCTTTTTCTCTATCAGGGGGCTGAACAAAACAAAAAGCCTCATTAGGAGTCTTTAGGCCACCTGTGATGCAGGTGAACATTGATGACCTGTTAAGGCGTCTCCTTGCGGGCTGGAGCAGGAGCATTCGTTCCCTCAGCAGAAACAAGCGCTGCCCCCCATAGAGCATTCAAATGGTCTTTTCCTCCCTGCAGCCTCACAATCTAATAATGCACAGCTTCCCACCCCACTGAAGAGATTTTCACGAATGCTGACGCCCTCACTCTCTCTACAGCCCCACATGCTCCCTGTTTTTACAGTAATTCAGGAGCTAAAGCAATCATTACAGTGGAAACGTGTTCGACCAATTAAAATTGGATCATGGGGTGCCCTCCTACTGCCTGGCTATAACCACCTCTCATAGTTCAAGAAGTTCCCAGCTTATTTTCCATCAAAACAGAAACACAAACTTCAGGCTTGTGTTAATAAAATAAAAAATAATTTTTAACTTTTCTCTGACCTTTCAATTTATAGAGCAATTGTGGTTATATTTGAAATTACAGACCACTATACTTCTTAGAGAGGCAAATTCACGTTTGTGCACAGTAATTCAGTTTAGAAACCTGAGCACTTTTGCTTTTTGAAAACCAGTTCAGGTTTCTGGATCTCTGTGATGCTGTATAATCCCAGAAAAGTATGCAAGATTTGTAATTGTAAAAACTTGAATTGTAGCATTTTTAGGCATATACTGAAGCATTTTTTTAAAGAATACTGTGCACATTATGAATTTTTGTATGAATAAACAACATGGATAACCATTAAAAATCAATACAGTAGTATACAACAAAGCATACTGTAATGAGTACTCTATCCCAAAGTTCAACATGCTCGACATTAATGAACCAGGTCATACTGGAATTGGCAAAAAAAAATAAAAAAAATAAAAATGCAAAATAACCATATTTACAAGATAAATCACAGCAAAGCATATTATTAAAACATATAACTTTAAGGTTGAAAATGGAACATTTTAAATGTGTGTGTGTTATTTATGAGGTTTTTAACTCTAATTGAACAGGGCAGTAAAGTGTACACAGGACAGTGAATTGAGACGATGGTAACGTCAGAACATGACACAAGCCAGATTTAAACCTGGGTCCCTTGAGCACCTTTTAAATGTCAAGATACATCACACATATACACCACCCACAGTTCAGCAGCTCTGACTCATACTATTTTAAATACTGAAACACTGCAAAAAAAGCATAAAGTATGGAATGTGCACTATGCAGTATATTGGTCTACCATTCTGAACACAGCCTGTGTAAGATCCCCTAGGTAAATGTTATGTTTGTAGTTGTGTGTCCATCTTGGAGAAGTGATCGATTCTGTGGTCTGCTAACAACCTCTGACTGCACTGTTGTGAGCCAAACACTTACTCAGGGCTTTGTGCTTTTAGAGTATGAAGTCACCGGTGTGTGCGTGAGGAAGGGTAGAGTGTACTACTTTAAGTGCATATTGAGTTTGGCCAGTGGGAGTTTAAGCCCATGAAAGGCCATAAATGGGGTCTGTAATTTAACAGAGTGCCTTTCTCTGCAGCCCACTGCATTAGACCTGATTTATGACATCACACTGCCTGATTCATGCAGTTTGCTGCATCCATTTAACACTTGCATGGATCAATAGTTGCTATAATCAGTTCAATTAATTAACTATATTATTTTACTGAGCAATGGAGTGTACACTGTGACAATGATAAAGAGATGCTTAGTATATAAAAAGTATATAAATACACAATACAGTGCAATAACCAAGAGTATTAGCAGCATTTGCCAAGGCAAGCATCACTATTATTATTATTCATCATACTTAGGGTTTTAAATTTAAATTCTTCCATAATTTACTCACTCTTATGTAATTGCAAACCTGTATACCATTATTTTGTATGTATGTTGGAAACCAAAGAACAGTGGCACTCATTGACTTCAGTTGTATGGACACAAAACCGCTGAGACATTTCTTGAAATATCGTCTTTTCTTGAAGGTTAGTAAATGATGGAAATAATTCTAAGTATATAACTCTTTAAGAATATTAACATAATACATAACGCAATACATATCACAAAGATTGTTACATGAGCGATACATTAAAAGATCTGGCTTGTTAAAAAGATGTAACTTTGCATATGTTACAAAGGCTTATTTTCCTGTTAAACGCAAGCAGATGATTGGTTACAGATGGTTCTCATAATTTCTATACAACATAGCAACTTAAACTCATCATTTCTAACTACCTACAATCTTCTCTAATTACACAAAATCTTCTTCCATTTTAATAACACAAGGCAAGTAAGGCATAGCCTACCTCTGCATATCCATTACACAAGCAGACACAAGCCTTTTACTGGTTCTCATTTTGGCTAATTGCTGTATGTCACCTGCCTGCCCGACAGATTCAGGTTTCTGCCTGCAAATCTTAAGTCAAGCTGCCTCAGTTCTCACAGACAGACCTAGAGAGAGCAATTTGAGAGCAATTTAGAGGTTTAGTAATCTGACACTTTGTTCCTTTTCTTAAATCCTGCCCCACCTAATGAGAGATTTTTCCCTAAAACTGCAGTCTGCCATTACCAGAAAACAAACAGGCAACCTCAATAGAGACTGATTTGAAACACTCCACATAAGTGACGAACACATCTCATTGTTCCCAAATAAGTTTTTTGAACATTTTTGAATTAGATTGAGCTATTTTGAACTGTTATTTTACTGAGCTCAACAAAATACCTTCTGGGATTGCTTAATCTGCAACGTATGCATGCACTGCTGCCTTAGATTTTGAAAATGAGATAACTCTGGCAACATAACAATACTGCCTAATATTTAGAACAACTTCCATGTTAGGAGCGCAGCTATGATGCTTAAAATGCTGCTAACTCACTAGTTTTGCATCAAAGTTGATGTGACTCTTAGGGGAAAAGAGAGGGAGAGACAGCCTCTGAGTTTCATAAAATGCAATTGTTTTCTACACCATCTGGCGATGAGTGAAAGAAGCACATTATCATATAGAGGAAAACAATGTTTGTGTTTCAGGCTTTGGCTGTGATAGTTTTGTCTGTCTGAAAGTCCTAATTTGTCTGAATTCAGATTAACACTAATGGCCTTTCTAACACTTTTATTTCAATTTTAACCCTAATTCAATATAATCCTATTTTGCTCGATGCACATACTTAAACCAAACATTAATTACTAACCCTGGATGGTGATTTTAGCCCCTGGGCTAACATCCTTATTTCCTTTTTTACAATATTTACACACACTGCAAGCACATGGCCTATTTGTCAGTCTGTCAGTTTTGGTGACGTGAGGGGATAAAGGAAGTTTAAGAGACAGAGTGGTCTTGAGAGAGAGATGACTCTCTGAGAGATGACACAATTTACACGCTTTGGGAATGTAAAATGGGAAAATAAAGTCAATTTTAATTTCATGTTGACTTGAATGAATGTGAAAGGTTGTTTAATTCATGGTTAAAAGTCATTGTAACCCAGGAATAGAAAAAATGTTTTAACCTATAATTAGGTGTTTCATGGAAATCCCTTAAAATACACAGCCCAACAACAAGCTCTGTCATCCTGACTGTTTATTAATAAACACATCATTTGCACCCCAAATATGTAAGACAATGACACTAAAACAATTACACACAAACAAATACATACAAGCTTGCACAAATAAATAAAACACACACACAATTCTCCCAGCATTCTTTGCTGTGTGTAAATCTGTGAATGCTGACAGCTCATACCTGCACACCCCAGGCTGTCAGTCACAAACACACATCACACACATGGCACAAGATTAAATACTCTGACTATCTGTGTCTCTACTTTGGACAGGAGGGTTATTGGCAGAGGTTTTTCTCTGCCAATAACAACCTGTCCGCCTTCGCTTGGCTGTCTATAGCAGAACAGATAAGCACAGTCAACACTGATCCCATTAATTTTCTTAATAAACATTTCTGACCGTATTGTTTTATTGCTTGGAGGTCACCCTTTCATAACTCAGGAGATTTGATGTTGTGTTATACTGTGTTATAAAGTTGTGTTTCATTTGTTTCTCCTAAATTTGCTTTGCAGAAATAGATGCAAATGAGTGGTTAAAACATTACAGTTTTTCTCGATTGTTTACACACAAAAACTGGTACTTGAGACACAATGACCACAACATGTAACTCGTGCACCAACCCCCTGAACCAATTCTGCTAAACTACAAGCACAATT
>JAZGTI010013576.1:0-14753 GCA_036877585.1 Botia kubotai
TGAAACTGGACTTCTGATGAATTAAGTCTGACAGTTTCTGTGGACCCCATCCTGTCTACCTGCCCCAAAGATGAGTCTGATACTGATTGGGTTTCATTACACCTGCTCTAGGCTTCATTGATTTTATCATCAGCAGAGCAGAAGGAAAGAGAATCTAAAATGTGGCTTTTCGAATCAGTGGAATCTGAGCAGAAGGCTTTGTGTAGCTGCCTTGAAATTCGTGTTATAAATCTAACTCATCCACATGCTTTGAGAAGCAAAAACAATAATCAGATATTGCCCAAGGGCTGCTGAATTCATTTTGCATAATTCAAATTTATTTCCTTACAAATAGTTCTGTGGTAGTACAGTATAGTGATGCTATTATACAATGATATTTATACCATATTATTGTATGATTATTCATGTATTTACATGGTACTCCAAGGTACGTCAATGAATTGGAACATTTCCATCATGGTAATGTCCAAAACAAACATAACATAATACACAATATGGCCAAAAGTATGTGGATAGCCAAACATTACACCCATACGTGTTTGTTGAGCATTTAATTTTAAAACCATTGGTATAATGTGGAGCTGGTTCTTCCACTTCTGCTTTCCACTAGATGATCTAAATTGATACATTTGGCTTTTATCTGACTTGCATTGCAGTTGCTTTTTTGCTTGTTTGTGTTTCTGTGATCTTAATGGCAAAGGACGCACATTGCAGACTTTTTCCAAAGTTCACTTTTGTGCTGAGGACACAGAAGAGTGTCAGCTTGTGAGGCCAAAGGGCCAAAACGGTCCGTTGGGAAACCACACTGCTGCTCTCTCCTGCCTCACAGAGTCATGTGTGCACATCTCAGCACATAGATTTTCTCATCAGTAATCTCAATAGCAATACAACAATTGAAAGAGGGCCATAAACATTAATAAACATTACATACGTTTATGAAATGTAAAATATCTCCTTATGATGACTATATACAGTACAGCATAGTACCATTTTAGTGTGACAAACAAAAATATTCACAAATATTCAAAAAAACAAATCGGTTTTGGAACTTTGATAGAGTTGTGGATTTAAATGGTAGTTTCATACTTTGTTTATATTATTATATAGTTTTGTACTGCACCATTGTGTACACAGTACCACCACAAGTACTTTGTAGGGGATTAAGGTACCAGGTAGTGCACTCATGGTACATTTCAATGTACCATGGTATTTTTTGTACATGATACTCCAATCTACCATTAAGAATAACATGGTATGTGTATGTTTACTTTTCCATTAAAGATCTGATTCTCTGCTTCCTCATTATCCAATGGAAAGAATATTTGGTAACCTTATTTATAATGACTTAATAGGGATGTCAATTGTTGTTGTTAAGTAAAAGATGTTTAGGGAAGATAATCTAATATAATTGTGTGCACTTTCTCTCAGTGGGTGGCGGAGGAAAAGAGCAATTTGGGTCCACATGGACCAAATCCATCACAAACATGGTTGCTGCCACACTTAAATCCAGATGAAGGGAACTCCCATGTGAAAAGTCAAGATTAAAGATAGAGCTTAATGTAGGAAACCCACTGACATTTCTTATGAAAGCCACTTCCTGATGGGAAAAGAGTGAGGGAGAGAACTGTATTTACTGACAGACAGCAGTAAAGAATAAATGTTCACAATTTTTATTGTAAACTAAAAAATAAAATGTTTTAAACAGGTTTTAAACATTTTATTCCTTCCATTTGGCACTCCTTCTATTTGCTCGTTACTAGTCGCTTACTTAGTAAAGTGAATTGTTTTTTCATATAAAGACAGCTAGTGATGAATTTGGATTTTTTGGGGCTTATTGGTGTTACAATAAAACCAGAGCAACTGATCTGTGAGCTTTACTGTGGCGTGACTCTCTTTCCATCTGCTTCTGGGTCTCGTGATGCTCCATCTGCTTCTTCAACAAAGGATCTCCATTCACTGCCAGTATATTGAATCAGTTTAATGTGGAGATTGTCAGGTTCCCATGCAACAGAGCTTAATGCTCGTAAAGGGTTTCTGGCAGAAGGAGAGACCAGCGGTCTACAGGATCAAGTAATGATGGGTGTGACAGGATAGGTAAATCCTAGTTAGAAGAAATGAGTCAAGATGCATTTCTGTCTAATATGACCTGCTGCAGTTTAAAGCCAATCATATGATTGATTGGTTTTAGCAGTGCACTCAGACACTTTTACAAAGCCACGTGATTGGTCGTTTCTCTGGCAGTCAGCTCAAGGACTTGGCACATGTCACATACACTGGCACAAGAGCCCAGCTTTCATCTTTAGTCTTACACAGAGTGCCTAGACCTCCACTAGAGATATGTGATTCAGTGTAATTACTCCACAGCTTTGCTGCCTGCTTTTCACCACTTGTAATTCAAGATGTTACATGGAAATAGGCAATAATCCATTGTAAGATTTTAAAGCTGCAAGCTTTCTTCAAAAAAAGCTGTCTTCAAGTTAAGACTTCCCATTTGATTTTGGTTAGGACACAAATGCATTATTATTAAAAGGTATTATTCACCGAGAACTGTGTACAGACCTATCAATGATGCACGCATGTTTGTGTAATGAAAGTAACATAATGCATAATATGAGTCTAGAGCCAGGCCTGGCATCCATATTCATGCTTGTTAAACGGCTTAATGGGCAGAGCCTTTGGGTAATGGTTTTCTCTGGTACCCAGCAATGGCCAAGCTTGGTTTGCTACAAGCTATTTGTGAGTTATCAGCCAAGAGTTCCTCTTCCAACCTTTTGGTACTGTATTTGTGTCTTTAGATTAAAATATAGTGATGCAGAATTTTGGTAAAGCACAGGGTAAACGAAATTTTATTTTGCAACATTTTTGAAAAATCTAATGTGGACAGAATAATAATTAAACATTTTTGTGATACTTTGTGGTGGTATAAAATAGTCTGTTTTATTATGTAACGTACCCGCTGCTTTAAAACCCAAGTCACCAGCTGAGTAACACTACATTTCTGTTGGGGTTATGGATAGTGATGCCTATGCATGGATTTCTTTGTTATTGACATTTTATTTGTGTATTGATGTTTCTCAGATGACTTCTAGATTGTCTATACATTTGGCCATCTGTATTGAGTTTTTGCGCAGTGTTAAGCAGTGTTGTCACTGTTAATGAATTATCTTAGCTGAAGCCTTAACACTGTGTTTACATTTTCGGGAGTATTTCGGGGTCATTGTAACTGTGTGGATCTTTACAAAGAGACCGTTAGATTAATGCTTGTTCTCTGATCTTTCCCTCCAGTGTGATTGCTTGACTTTCTCCAGATGAACTGATTGTTAAGCATTAATCCCTGCTTAAGTCAATGTGCCATGCTACCTCAGACAGTGATATATCAGAATTAAACAAACAGATGGATTTATCTTTGTGTCTGTGGTTTTGTACCGTTTTTACCCTGAATACCAGTGGGAACTGGACCCTGCCTCATTTGGTGTTTTGTCTTCTGAACTTGTAGATGTTTATGAGTTTGAGTTATGTCAAAGTTGCTCTTGTTTGTTATTATTGTTGGGATAATGTGATAATAAAAGATATCTTTTGAATATCTTTTGATATATTCAAAAGATATTTGTCATACAAATTCATGGATTTCATCATAAATAATTAGTGATGGGAGCAGTGAAGTGTATCCTGGGGAGGATCTGCTAGATCTTTTCCACCTAAAACATATTGGAAGAGGACCTAATAGAAATTGTCTTTATTACAACAACCAGGACCATAGGCCTGGGACCACATCAGCCAAAACAATCATATGCACAGGACATTCATCTGTCTGAGCTTCCCCAGTGGTGGATGTTTTTCTTTGGGGGTATTTGAAGCAGAGTGTCTTTAGAGTATGTGCAGTCTGTGCGGTTATTTGTGAGTGAGAGTGTATGAGTGTGCTTGCATGTCATTATATCATACGGTGATGCCACCTGTACACAGCAAGGAGAGCCGGTTGTAATGTAGGTTATTCACTCCAGGTTCTGTATTATACTATCTCTTTTAATTTATGTACTATTACTTTTGGTATACTTCAAAATTCTGTAAGTATGCAGGACTTTTAATTCCCATATTGGACACCATATTCATACTTGGCCTTTTCCCTCAGGCATAACACTGCCAGAAGGGCACGCCCCCTGCCCTTCACCTGCACATTGTTATTGGCGGGGGGCTTAACGCCCATTGGCCAAGATTGCCTTCCAGAAACATCCCAAGCACCCCAAAACTATAAAAAAATAGGACAGTACAGAAAGAGAACTATGTTTCTATAGACAGACTCCACTACACTTCTAGTGCATTATAAGTAATGATTGAGAGGGATTATTGTTATATGAGTCCATCCTGCATAGTGCACCTTTAAGATCTCATCTTTTCACATTGTTTGTTGAGGTTACTGTATTAAGGTCTACATTTGTCTATAAATCATTGCAAAGATCACTCGAGGCATAGGGGCGTATTCAACAATATAAACAACTACGGAATAATGACCAATTAAAGTTTGTGTGTTTCTAAATTGATTTGCTGAACAGGAATTCTTTTTGAATTCTTTTTTCAAAAAGTTGCCTTTTTGGCTGAATGAGAAATTTTGCATTTAGTGAATAAATTACACTTGACTACATAAATGTGTGCAGTTATTGAAAGAGTTGTCAAAAATCTGAATGCCTCGTGTTTTTCTTAATGTATTCTGGATTGTTTCGTAGTCCATTTTATCTGTTTGTGAGTTCCTGCTAATGGAGCATTACAATGTTTTCAGCATTGTTTAATTAACAGTAATTTTGAGTGCTGTATAAAACACACCCTTAAAAATCTTTCTTGGCCAAAATGTTAGAAAAATAACATTATTTTGTTGCTCTCCACAATAAATCACAACGTTGTTCATAAATTAGATCCTCTGTGTCGCAGCTGATTAGCTCTGTCGCACAAACTCTCTCACCGACATTTTCTTAGACAGTTTATCTTCGTGGCTTTTTCCAATTTTCCTCAGTAGTCTCTAAAGCTCTAAACCGTATCTATCGTTATTTTCACAAACCTTCCTCTCTTGTTCCTGTCTGGATAAGTGGCTTCCCTGGAGAGTTAGCGCTGTCGTTTTCTGCGCCCTTCACTTTATGAACTAGCTGCCAATAATCACGTCTACATTTCTGACATTGTGCTTACATAGGGAAGCTATTATTTTTATAGGCAATGATTGGTGTTGTGCCGTGTTTAGAATAAGTGTCCTCAAGCATCTCATGGGGCTTTGCTAATATGGAATGTGTGACCGTGTTGAGGTTCGCAGAGACTGTAATCTGCTAAGCCGGTATGTGGGTTTGGTTAAATTATATGTAAGGATTTAAATTCAAAGGTTTAAATAGCTTTATCCATGTGAACCAAGAATGATGCAGTAGTGCTATTTAAAACTACTCGGCTGTTATGAGTAACAAAAATAAAAGGGCCAAAGGTATCATGGTCATAACATGTTATTCATTTTTATTTGGACATGGTAACAACATGATGTTGTTGCACATTGGACAATGCAACTGTACATTACAGTATATATCATTACTGTACAGTTATGCCACCCCAGATCTTTCTTGTAAGGGTGGGATCTGTTTCTGCATTCCTGGCCAGAATGAACAGCCAACCACCACCCTATGCTTGGAGAGAATGACATCACTTAAGTGATGTCATTTATATTCTTTTTATATTCATTTATATTTACATTTATATTCCTGCTGCATATTACAGTGTGAACAATCTGACTGTTAATTACATAAAACGTTAATTATAGCTAACCTTTAACGAGCTTGCTGAATATAAACACCATTAATCTATCCACTTAGAAGGGTTGCTGAATAGCTTCTGGGTTATGGAGACTTCTTAGATTTTTTTAAATGCAATTATACAAACGAAAACAACAGTATAAGCTCGGTTCATTTAATTTATAAACTTGTTCAGTGTGACAGATGTGCATGTGTAGAAACATACACCTGCATGTTATATTCCAGGAAGAAAACAACATGCACACTTGTGACCAGTGATTTTTAACAGACTGGTAAATCTGTCATTTTGATTAATTAGAGGCCTGTCTATTAATTGCCACAAAGTCCTTCCTCTATGTGGCCAGTTACTTCCTGCTGCCAAATAAGATTGATTTTGAAAAGCATCTTCCCTACATGACTGAAAGCCTGGAGCAGACCCACTGTCAACAATCATTAATTCAAAAAGGGATATAAGTTCATTATGGCATGGATCAGGTCAATTTTCAAAAGGTGATATGAACTGCATTATTTATAGAATGTTTTTTAAAGGGCCACTTACAATTGTTAGTAAAATCAAAAAACAACTGAGACGTCCTATTTTTGACCCTGTCTTCAAATTTTGGTTTGTTTCGAAACTAAAAATAAATGCCCGCTGCTTAATGTCCAGTGATTGGGTAATTGCATGTTAAAATACACATGGTCACAAAACATTGCCACGTACACTTGTGTGTTGATACATTACTGTCAGATCATGTTACAAATTAACATCTAACTGACACAATGTGAAACGTCATTAAAAATAAAGTTTATTCACGCTTTGAATATAATACAAAGTCTGTGTTTTCCACAACTTTCCACTGCACAACATCTTGTAATGCCTCAAAGGCATCTCAGTGGTTTTGTTCTGCTAGTACCTCTTTGTTTATTTACTTTCTACTACATGCACGGGTGAGACCAGAGAAGTAATGATGTAAAAGCAGGTGTTGACCTTTTCATGCAGAGGCGGTCTTATGTGGCACTATGACATCACACTGAGACAAAATCTGACATGAACTGTTTTGACAGCTTGGTTTAATAAAAAAAAAATTTGGCAGCTTTGTTTTTTTAACTTTACTGGTGGTTCTGAGGATCAGATTTTCTCTGCCAGACAGCAGCTTCTGAGCCTGTGGATGTGTTAGGAAATATTTAGCAAAGATCAATAATGTCGTCCGCCATGTTGGAGCTCCCGGTCACTGCAGACGCTTGACAGAATCAATGTCTGACACAGAGCTCTGTGGTTCCCAACAGGACCAACAGGCCCCTGCTGCATGTTTTGACTGTATAAACTATAGGGGGAGACATCTTATTTAAAACAGCTTTTGTGTGTTAATATCCTATAGTGGGGCAAAGTGTCACACTGTACTGTATATGTTGATACAATGGAAACCTGCGGTTTTAGCACTGGTTTGAGAAGTATATATTTGAAATATGAATTACTAGCTATAGTACGTTAAAAACCATTCCTCCTGTGACACATGTGCTATCAGAAATCTCTGTGTGCACAACCACCCACCCACACACACACACACACACACACAGTTATAGGCCTTGTATAAGGTTGGTTAATTGATGGTCTTTAAGGTTGTGCTGTGTGTGTTTGTAACTGTGTGTTTGTCTCTTCCTAAACCACAGGATTGAAAAAACGCACCAGGAAGGCCTTCGGGATACGGAAGAAAGAGAAGGACAGTGATTCAACGTACGTTTAAGTAATTATACTGTATATTACTGTTAATAAATAACTAAATAAGTGACTGTGCTTTTAGTTCCATCATTATGTCCAACTGGCATCCCCTGATCTGCACTGCAAAAATCCATTTTCCACAAATCCATATTTTTGTCATTTAATATCTAAACAGTTTTTTTTCTAATTACTAAATATTTTGGATGTATGCTTAAAACAAGAATAAACATATTTGCCAACAGGAAAAGTAACATATAAATTCCAATAAATATATCTGACACACTTTGATTATTTATTATATTTATTATTTATTATAATTTATTGTTAACACAGAAATAAAATAAAACACAGCATATTTTGGCAGTATAAGCCTTTTATCACATTCAGCCATTCGTCTCTTCCTTTCACATCAGAGCGAATTTACCTCTGTCACATCAGACTGAATTTGATACATCATTTGATGTCCCCTCTGTAAGCTGCTTAAACCTGCCCCCCACTGTCCTTTTGTTGAGCAGAGGCAGACACACAGAGTTCTCACAGAACAAGACTCAGTATGAATCTCTGTTTCGTGCCTCAGCGAGTGAAGAGGGTGGCACACAGGCACAGATGAATAGATAAGGTCTAAGATGAGAGTTTGCGTTCGGTTTAAGGCTCAACACAGGTGTGTCTGTGCCTCAGAGTGAAGCCTGGGTAATTGCATCTGTACTTGAGCTGAGAAAAAGAGAGGCTTGCATATTAAGAGGGTATTAAAGATCTCTCCTTTTCTGTCTTTTTGTTTTTCTCTTTGTGTTCTTCATATTTTAGGGGGTCACCAGACAGAGAGGGTGGAGTAAGTACCTCTTAACTTACAGCATCATTTGAAGGAAACATTGTTTAATTGGTGTTTTGGAATTTAACTCGATATTTGGTTTAATGCATCACACTTAATTATAAAATGAGACATGTTTTTTCATTTAAAGCGTTCACTGCAGAAAATTGTTTTATTGATCACTTTGTTTTAATAATATATGAACCTTCTTGAAGCAATATACATTTATTTTGCTTAAATCTTGTTTTCAAAGTTCTTAGTGTTTTTTTTTTCCTAAATCATGAAGAAAGTTTTTACCAATAAGGGTAAGAAAAACACACTAAGTCAAGATATATTCTCTGACTACTTTCATTATACAAGTTGATGTTTAGATAAGTTTATTTATTAACAAAATAATATTTGCAGTGTTTGAAATATAATGGTGTGAGGTATAATAATTTATATCGTGTCTTTATTCATCCTTTTCATCTTTGTATGATGGATGACCGTGACACAGGAACCTCAAGAGATTGAATCGGTACTGAACATAGTGTACTGTGGAAACAGCATTGTACTGTAGCTGAAAGATTTCAAGCTGTAGGTTTAAATTCCCAATAAGCACCTGTAGATTCCCCCAGTGGCACCTCCAAACAGGACAAACTCACCTAATGTGAAAATCACTGAGTTTAAGTAAATTTATAAGTTCTCTTTTAACTTGTTCAGTCACAGAAAAGGACCAATGGGGCTCCAAATGGCTTCTGTGGGGAGATTGATTGGGAAAGATATGTAAGTACATATACTGAGAGCCTGATGATGCTCATTAAAACACCAGCCTCTAATGTGTGCAGTTTATCACACTACAATAATAATAACCGTCTCATTTGAGCTGTTCAACTGAAGTACCAGCCATTGTTTTGTCATTGTGTTTTTTTATTTGTTTTTGTAGAACTCTCCTGAAGTAGATGAAGAAGGATATAGCATCAGACCAGAGGATGATGAGGGAGATATCCTTCAGCTGAGCCACAAAATGAGGATTTTTTACTATTTACGACTGTAGATGACTCACAGAAACAAAGCAGTTTTATTGACTTGCATTGAAGCTTCAGTCAGACAACATACGTCATTTGATGCAAGTGAAAATAAGTCTGTGAGGGATCTGAATAGAGTCTGTTTAAAACGTCTTCAAGTCTTAAAGTCTTAATGTCACATTATGTTAAATATGCTGTTTCCCTGACTAAAGGTCTATGAAATTAAGCCATGACAATAACAACGACCCCTTAACAGCCCTCCACCAGCTATAAAAGAAAAGACTCACTTTTTCTCCTCTAGTGAGTCTGAAGAAGAGGAGGACCACCGCAAAAAGTTTAAGATCAAGATCAAACCCCTGCCTCCAGATGCTGGCTTCGCAGCACCATCGGTAGATGAATTAAAAGCCTCCATAGGCAACATAGCTCTGTCTCCCTCGCCTCTGGTGAGTCCAGCCAATATTACACATGCATCCCTAGCTTATGATGTCATTTCCTCCCACCACTATTTCTTTGGCCCCGTCTCAAATGCCGCCCTAAGCAGTCCTCCTCTGAGTCAACACTTGGGTCACATCATTCTGCACAAACTGGAAAGTAGGTCCACAATGATTCAGCATTAGCAAGGGGCTCTGCAAAAGGGCACATCAGGACACCCTACGGTCATATCGCACAACGTAAGTTTACATCACGGGCACCATTTGGGACGGGGCCTTGCATCCAAAGTACTATGGTGGTACCTAGATACAATGATGGTATCAGTAACACAGTTCTATGGTACTCTGACATACAGTGCCATAGAGCTAAACCTTTTTATAGATTTTCCATTTATGTTTGATAGAGGCTTTTATCAAAACAGACTTACAGTGCATTCAAGTTATTACATTTTACATTTTTTACATAAAGTTATGAACCTTTTATCAGTATGTGTGTTCACAACCTTTGCATTAGTTTAAAACGATTGAGTTTGTTTCTCTGCTTTGTGTTGGCTGTAACGAGTGATTAAGGAAAGATTATGGACAGTTAGACTATAGAGCCATACAGTTAATTATAGAGCCACTGACTTACAAAAGCCACAAGGCAGTGTTTGCCAGATATGTCTGCCCACCATTTTAATAGTCCAAAAACAGTTTAATGGCTTTAATTTAATCCTTGGAGCATGCCTTAAACATGCACATCTGTGCATGTTGGTACAGGATGCGTGTATAAGCTCATGTCCTACATACAACACTCTGTTATCATAAAATATGAAATATTACAGTGCTTAATGGTGCAGCAATGGTGTCAGATGTTAATACCATAGTGCCCAATGGTGCTTCAGAGAAAACGATAGTGCTGCTACGTTAATGTGGCATTGTATTGCCGTGCTACATAGTACCACCATGGTATCACGTTCATAGTACTTAATTATACTCATATTCTTAATGTTTAGATTACAAACACTTTTAAAAGCATCTTCAACCCTGTTTAGAACACCATTCACTGCAGATATAGCTTCAAATAAAATGCCAAACTGAATACAGTGAAATATATGTAAAATGAACAGAATTATTGATTTTCGAGACGTTTCTAAAGTCTATCTCACAGAGGTCATTCAGATGAGGTATAGCGTAATATCCTTTAGTCAGAGTGAGTAAGAGTCTCAGGTGTGGCCACATCAGAGCATCAGTCTGCTGTCTGTCAATAATTCAGCTTGGAAACTGGGCACTATAACTTCACCGCACTGTGTAGTGAGCATCATGGCAGAACACAGGCATTCAGTTTAGAGCTCGTCACATGAAGAACTTGCCCTATAAATTATTCACACTCACAGATAACTGTGTCAGTGTGCTTTTAGATCCTTTTTAATTTGTCCTGTCTGTCTATCTTGAAAAACTGACAGGAAACCATCTGACCTAGAGCTGCCAGGGTTTATTGTGCAGTGACTTGTTCCTGAAATTAATTAGTATTCAGATTGCTCTTTATCTGACACAAAGTAATTATCTTTTCTCATATTCCCCAAGTTACTGTGGGTTTAAATCTGTTTTATGAAACCTTTCTAAATGGAATGAATTGATCTCTCATCTCGCCTCATTGTAAAGCTACGTTCAAGATTTTTAAATATTTTTAAACGTATTATGAAACTTCCTCTTATTTATTTACAGCTAGCTTTATAAATGGATACACTGCTTATTTCATAGCGGAATGAAATGTGCTTAGAAATGCTTCACTTTCCTAATGATGTTTTAAGGTCCACTATTGTCAGCAAGCAAAACGGTATACATGCAACATGATTGTTTTCAAACAGGTTTCAAGAACACACACAGTGTCAGCCATTGGTCAAACGAACTGGTTGTCCTGCCTTAAACTCACTGGTTAAGTAGGTGTTGCTGAGGCAGGCTGGTTAGGATGCTTAAACAAACAGCAATCATGCTTACACTTTCCAGAGATATCCACCTACAATCCACCTACAAATTACTGACTTGTATTTGTCTGTATGTTAGTCCAAAAAAGGCACAATTAAGCTGTCAACAGTCTCATTATGACCTTAGTAACTAAAATCCACTACGAAATCCAGTGTGCTGGAACTCCAGGCATTCCTTACTCATGAATTAAACAACAGTCACATGCCCACCCTGTGCCATGGCAACCTGTGTGTATGTGTGTAACCACGGTGATGGATTAGCCATGAATAAAAGTGGGAGCAAAGGTTGAACGACACAAACTGTACAATAGAGATTTTGCTCTCTCTAATTGCATCAGACAAGAGTGATCTTTCGTGCAGCGTGTGCTTTCTCCTGTACTTCACTAATGCATCCAGCGTTGAGATATTAAATACAGCCATGTTAAGCCAGCCATCCAGAACGCAGGGAGTGATAACTGTAATGGTGGAGTTACTGTCAGGCGAAAACTGAACACAAAGATACAGGGTTTCTAATTATAGCACACCTCTCGACCAGGTGCTGGGTATCAGCTGGTATTTATGTTTTATTAATAAGGTTTGTTTCTTTATTAGGCCTCTTATAATGGGCAGTCATCCAACAAGAGTTAGTAGGGCAGCTGACTACACATTGGAAACTCTTTGGTCGAAGCCTCGTTTGACTGTTCTGTAGCCTTAATTCTAAGATGTGGCAGAATCTGGACAATCTAGTGTGTGTTTTGTGGTGCTTTTATAAATACATTTAAATACTTTCCTAACTATATTGCCAAGTGCTAGTTTAAGCAAACAATGACAGATTTATTTATTTTTTGGTGTGATTGATCTACAGTATGATATCAAGAAGCTTGTAGGGGTAGTTAAATGACAATTATTAATTGAGGTCACCCACTGGCACCTTGATCTTGCTACATTTCTCTGATCTGCTTTTTAATATGTTATGTTATGCTGGAGGTAATATCTTAGGGGCTATGCAGAGCAATTCCTAAGGCACATTTGCTCAGTGTTGCATCATACTGTAGTGTGTGTTTGTAGAAGACCTCCCTATATCACATTCTATAATTCACTATCATCCGGTGTTTGTGCATGCTTACCAGATCTGTACTAATGTAGATCCTGCTTCCTTTTTCTGCCTCTTATCCTCACTCTGGTGCTGGCTGTTTTAGAGGAATAGTCCGGTAAGCTATTTATACTTTGTCCTCCTCGTTTGGAATGCCATCTTACCACATTTTTTTGGCATGATAAAAAAGCATGCATGGTGTTTAATTATTAGAACTGATCTAAGCTCAGTTTATGAATATAGGCTGGTACAGTGATTCCCAACTAGGCGTAAGTGTATCACAGAGTGCAATTAACCCTATAACAAAATGTTTACATTAAAATAAATTGTGATTACTCTCATGTTTTAGAGTTCAATTTTAAGGAAAAGCATGCAAGTTGTATAAATCTGTATGCTTGACACACATAACTCAGCGGTTTAGTTGTCTTGGGTCGTTTGGTCCAGATTACAAAAAGAGGGTGATATATTTAGTCCTGGTTTGCTTAACTTTAACACTGAAAATTTTACACAGACCCTAAAGATACCAAACCTCAAGACATAAGGATTAGATCACAACCTGATTGGTCAGCTTTTTTGACATAGATTTTGCAACAGAACTTTGTGTGCTGGGTTTACAATTAACACAATTTTGGTTTAAGCGTACTGTATTTATGAGCCTGTGGGGGCAAATAGGACAAAAAGGTTGGGAAATACTGGACTTATGCATATTGAAGCTCCTACAATTGCAAAAAACGTGCATTTTTGTAAATGTGGACGCTGCTATTATCAAACTGTATGGTGTGCTTTTCATGCATGGACTGATGTTCAGGAGAACAGGGAATTTTGCATCTGGAGTTTATGCATGTTTTAATTTTTCCTTTTTGTACAATGTTGTATTTTTGTTATTAGAATAAGTGAACAGTTAGCTATAATCATAACCCAGCTTTTATATTAAAGTATAAGTACTTATTTGCCACCCTTCCTGCTTGTCCATTCTTGGCTCTGGTGGTGACGCTTGGTGGCTGTTGCCAACAGCCTATAGAATTAGACCTTGTCACTTATACATCATCCTAATCACTTGCAACTCACAAGCCACACTTATTCCTAAAGCCCTGGATTTAATCCAGCTATGAGGGAGAAATACTGAATAATAGAGTGATGTTGAATTGAAGTGAATTTAGGTAAACAGAAAATTAACTTTGCTGTCTTTTGGGTTATGTTCTATCTTTCTGGGCACTTGTTAGATGGATAGTCTGGGATACCAACTGAACACCAGCTTGGGAGACAAGATAAAGCAGAACACAATTTTGGTTGGCTTTTTAGCAGGACTGTGGCCACAAAATTCAACTATTCTGAAATACTCATACCCAGTAGCTTTGATTATTATATAGTAGCAGTGTTTTCTCTTTACTGTGTCAGTCTAGTTAAGGCATCTTTGAAATTGCTTTATAGCGAAAGTACATTTTTCTGTGTTAATCAAGATCAAGCAGTGCCAAGCCAGCACAAGCAACATTACAAAGTTGGCAATACAAATGTAGATAGAACTTCAGAGATTCGTAAAGTCCTTTGAAGCCACATTTGTATCCCCCAGTTATCTTTAATGTGACTTTCTTCAGTAATACGATTTATGTAATAGTAGCTTTTTGTGGTTTCGGTGTAGCTAAGCACAAGTTATACGGTTAAGCTAACAATTTATTGCCGTTCTATTGCTGTTTTCCTGGCCTTGTCCCTTTGCCTATTTACTTATTACCTTTGCAACTGCTGTTCTTGGCTCTCAGATAATGAGTTTAATAATCAAATAATTATCATCATTAAGGCATGTTGTGAAGGTTAAAGTGATGTACTGTTTTGGTACAGTTAAGAACAGAGGTTTCTTTTGATCAAAGTCTGTATTACTGATTTTTCACTTTTTGACCAGGTGTCTGTTCTCTCTTCCTTTTTGCTGGTCACAGAGACGTAGCCCGGTAAGTACTGTTTACCAGTTACACTATGTTTGTTTTTTTCTAGTTT
>JAZGTI010013577.1:0-14752 GCA_036877585.1 Botia kubotai
TATTTTAATACTTAAATTTACAGTACAAAAACTGACAGTAACATAAACGGTCTGTTTTCTTTTCTTGGACAATGGACGCAAATTTTGATGACATCATCTTGTTCGCAGGGGCATGTACAAACTCTAGGATGAGAACGCCCTCCACATGCCCTAGAAATACCAAGTTGTGTTATGCCACCATAATACTCTATGTATACTGCACACAGCATGTCAACTTTTAATATGCATTGAAGACTCAACCAACTACATTTGGTAAAATGGGCAGTACACAACCAGTATCCCACAATGCAATGCACTCGACCCAACCCTCCAGCCTTGTTCCATGTAATGTAACAGATGAACAAAAAGTACTATCAACTATCATTTCAAACAAATCTGCTTCCCGACCTGTACTGCCAATTTTACACAAACCTGAATTAAAAACACTAAATAATTTTTTTCCAAGATGATAACTGGACTCGAACTCACTAAATCAAACATGCACATTAAGTGATAGCTTAGCTTATGTTGTGTTCTGTTTCACATGCTATTTATAAATATTAAACAAATATTGAGTTATGAATTAAACTAATGGCTACACAAAAAAGAGAAAAAAGACAAGGCCTTTAAAATGTCCCACCCAAATTTTCTTTATAACTGGAAAATTCCTAAAAATAAGCAAAAAAACATGCACAAATACATATTTATATACTAACCCAGAAATCAATAGTCAATTCTTGTGTATCGTTACAGTCGACCCCTCACTATTTTACATTTTATACACAGTATTCGCCTTAGCGTTTTAAATTACAGTAAAACCCTCCATTCATGATGCACATCGAAAAATGATTACGTTAAGTTGAATTAAGTTGATCTGCATTTGGTACTTACATGCGATTTCGCATTTAATTCCTCACGTGCTGTACCAATCACAGAGGTTGCATCTTTTGCACAGCAGCAGGGAGGAACCCTTGCATGAAACTGAATGACTGATTCTCCTGCAGGACATCTGATGTGGAGGGACACAGGCCGGCCCCATTGAGCTCCCTCACACACAGACAAGCCCTGACATGTCATTTCGGCTGGTTGCTATGATCAATGACGCATGCTGCATACGAGGAAATAATGCGCTCAGCCTCCTTGTGTTCTGCTGATTTCTGCTTCTTAAAAGCATGACTTTTACAATTAGTATTACACCAAAAATAAACAACGGTGTGTTTCAAAGTGTGTTTAAAATCACTCACTCACAGATGGTGGCCTGCATGTGGAGATCACATGACCACCTAACTACTGTAAACTTTATCCCAGTAACTCTTCTATAAGTGTATGATTTTGTATGAACACATTTCTAACCAATCAGACATGTGATTTTTGCCTTGGCTGTAAATGACTGAGTTAGGCTAGTAAGCGACTGCCTAACAACCACTCAGAACGCCCTAGCAACTGCACAGCAATGCCCTGGCAACCACCCACAACATCCTTGTATTATGGGGATGCGTTTTGAATGGCACTCAAGTATTGGTGTCAGAAAGAAAACTAGTTATAAATCTAGAAATCTAGTTATTATATCATTTGGATTCTGATTAATACTAACATGTTCTCAAAATGGCGCTGGAACAATAAAGAATGAAAACGTACAATTTCAAATGTACAACTCAAATTTGCCCCTAAAACAAACATTAAGCAAACTACTCTGCACATGTGTGGATATGCATGTCTGATTGTAGGCGAGGAAATCCTCTCACTGGCTTTGTCCCCAATGGCCTTGGACTGAATCAAACATGCCTGCACAGGCCCAAATAATGAGCATGCGTCACATGATCAAGCTATCTGTGCCCCCTAGCCAATTGCAGCCTCTCTTTATGTTGGACACACTGCACGGCTTGTAACCCTCCTGGCAGTGCAGGACTCTACAAGAGGAACATGTCCATCAAACACTGTACCGCCTCCTGACTCATTAAAGTCCCCCCACATCATCCTCTTCTCGTAATCTGCTCTAATTTTCTAATGTTTCCCTTTATCCAAACCTTCCTGGCTTCAGTCTGCCCTTATTCAACATAATCACTCATTCAACATAATAGAAGCACAGAAGGTCTGACAAATACAGACATAAATGAAAATTATGGCAAAAAAAGAATACTCGATATTAGCCTCGCTAAACTGTTCTCTAAATCAGGAGCTTTTCGGGAAAGTAGAAAACAGAATTTTTCTTCATATATCGCGTTATCTGGTTCACGCACAGAGGTTAGCCAATCAGAACAAAGTTTACATACACAAGTCCTAAAGTGCACAACAGGCTGTTTAAAGAAAGCGTTCACACAAAAATTAAAACCTGACATTATTTCCAAACCGCTTATGACTTTCTTAAGCATTGAACACAAAGACAGTTTTGTATACAAATAATATAAAAATATTAAGTAGTTTAAAATGATCTAATTTCATGAAAAAGTTAAATGGTCATTGTTCAGAAATTTGCCTTTTGTGTTCCACAGAAGCAGAAAGTCAAACAGTGAAGAATAACTAAATTCTGACTGCTTTCGTGCAAGAAACCTTGACAAACCTAATAAGTGAAGTTTAACGGAAAATGCTACAACACATCATCAGGCACTTACTAGATATTCAGTAAATACCAGGCAGAATAATAACCTTGAATAGTTACCTTTAGCATGTACGAACAGGATCCAGCAGAAGTTGAAGACCTCCGTGACTGTGCAGGGATGCCGTCTGAAGACACAGGAAATACACATCAGTCCAACAACTAACTTCAAGCCCAAAATATTGAGTAAAGGTGTCTGTTTCATGTAAATAATTTCATGCAGTGTTTAATCTATTATAGGTTCTTATTTATAAACCTGTACTTTGTGAAATCCCAAATCCATATGCATACACATTGTTTGTATCGAATTCTTTATATCACGACCATAATTGGTTAACATTATAAATATTATCCATAATGCAGTTCATAGAGTGAAAAGTACCTCTGCTTCCTGCCCCGGTGCGTTCTGGGTAATTCGTCGGTGGGCGTCTTAAAGATGTCTTTGAAAATAGGCACGTATTTCTTAAAGATGACAGACGTGACGGTGAAATCTCTCTCCAGTTTCTCAGTGCTCTGCTGAAACTCCTTGGGAAGGTTTGCCATGTCTTGCCATTTCTTCATTTTATTAAAAAACTCAATCAAGCTGAATGGTAAAAAAAAACACTTATTTAAAACACTTACACATGTATATGATATGTATGTACGTATGTATATTATATGTATGATATTACAAGTCGGGGTTTGAATGGGGGAGTAAAAATTAACCCAGATTTCCAATGTGTTCTCAGACTGTTATGTAGCAGATCAGATGTAACACATGCTACATTACTAGCTGTATCATTAGTGTGTAGACTGTACACAAAAGGCTACAGTATAATATATTGTATTTACTTTAGCTTTTGCTCAAAAATCATCTAGAATTAACCAGCTTCACATGAATAACGTTTCTTCACAAGAATATTTTTATATAATTGATATATAAAGTTAAAGAAACATTCTACTAACATTACTGCAAGAACGTTTTTGATAACTTTGAGAGAACTTTTGGAGAGTGCTAGCCAACGTTCTAAGAACGTTCCCTGTTGGCAGGGTGGCTAATCATTATGCTGTCTTGGGAACAACACAACAAATAGTTATTTGTGTGTGTAAACCGTTACAGTGTGCTGTCTGTTTAACAAACGTTTTATCTATGTTTAGGGTAAGTTTTGCTGACCTCTGTTGTGATGAGCGCAGTATTTTGGTTAGTGACACGTAGTTGCCCTCTGCTGTGCCTTTACCAACTGTGGGAACTGAAGACCTACACGCTACATACAGAGCACACGCCAGCCAGTGCAGTTCACTACCCTGAAAGAGAGAGAGAGAGAGAGAGGCCTTTACTTATTGTTTATCTTACTAAATATTTACCATATAATATATTAATTAGTAAATTGTCATTTGCTTACAAAAAGTATCAAAACCTTACTTGTCTTCTGAACAAGATAACACCATTGCATATCAGGTCAAGTCAATGCATTGTGCGCTGTACAATATGATGTGGGCATGTAAATATTATGAAAACATATTCTATGATTCTTATCACGTGAATACCGTGGTACTGTATTGTAATCAACTGGCACCATTGCACCATGGTATTGCCCCCCATACCAAGGAAATCTTTTGCAAAGGCGTTCATTCAGATAAAGCCGCTTGTGACGTCACACAAATGACGTCATTCGCCTCGCGAATTCTGCACTCATGTCAAATACAGGATCCCGTACGCACGCACACTTTAACAAGCACGCTCATTCACAAGCACACTTGTACAACAAATACATATTGCGTTGAAGCACATACTTAGCGCTCAAGACCTACAAATGCGTGTAATGCATGTACATTCGCGTGCATACGTCTAAGAGCTTATACATTCACGTCTATTAGTGCGAGCAGTTGGCCTACATAACAGTACACTTTACCTCCAGAGTGTAATTTTTGCTGATATTTTCATAACTCCTCCATGCCCCGTTACTCGACTCCTCGTCCATATTCAGAGCTCGACACAGGTCTTCAAATGCATGTCTAGTTTTCTGCAATGTATCTTCCTCGTCGCTCATTTTAAGGCTTTCGCGTGCAGATTTATAAAGACGCGAGTGATTGTAAACTCTGTTCGTATATACGAAAAGCAGAAAAGAAAACGGCTTTAAAATAAACGGGATGGAATAAGAATGAAGTTATTTCATGACAGCGCGAGCTACTGTACAGTTCTGCACAGTGTAGCCATTTAAATGTCCTTTGACTGACAGCTCGCTGCTGCTGCCTTTGAGTTACGCCAATTGCGAGCCGAAGCGAAAAGAACATCAAGATACGCCGCGTATCTGACGTAACTACGAATGCGAATTGTATTCTGTGCGCATACCCTCTCACACGGAAGTGGAGGCCCCGCCCCCTTTCTGCTTGCTAATATGCTATTTTCCTCCAACGTAACGCGTTATAAATAATGTTTTGTTTGTCAAAATCTGTTAGTTTGTATCTGTTAGTTTAGATACACATTTTATATTTTATAGTTTATCTTATTAATCACTTTAAATTTACGGTATGGTCCTATAGGACATTTGTTCTTACAGTAATATATTTACATTTGATATATTTCAGTGTAGTCTGGGAATTTCCACTTGATTACTTTCTGTAGCACGATTTCGTTGGGCATTAAGGATCTAATGTACCCGTGAAAAACAACATTTCCCATAGCCTTTGCCCGGAAGTCTGTGGCTTCAAAGCGGAAGTGGACGAGTTGTTTGTTAGCAACGGTCACTGTGGTCTGTGTGTGATGCTTTAGAAACGGTAAGATCGTGTTGTTTATATGCTATAAAGATTTGCGATAATCAGTTATTTTAAATTAAAATGAACAAGTTAATCTTTTACTTTTAAGTTGAAATTGTTTTAGCGTTTGTGTAAAGTCGCTTGATGTGTATCGTGAAAGGCTATACAAATAAATAAAATAAACGCAATAACAGAAAAATATGACTTGACTAATAGCATTATACCGGTTAAATAGTACAAATACCATAGAACTGAATCGTTACCATATTCATGTACTATGGTATTAACATGGTACCAAAAAAATACAGTGATTTACTGTAATAATTAATGTGATACTTGCATTAATATCTATTAGTGCATTAGTATATATTAGTATCTAATGCAAGTATTAGTAAACTAATACTTGCATTAGTTTAATGGTATAAAGTATGATAGTTGTGGCTGACATGTATATTGTCACAACTGGAGAAAAATATTAATTTCATAACGTGACTTTCCCCTCACTTTCCATTGTTTGCCTTTAGCGAAATATTTGATTTTTATGAATTTTTAAAATATGAAAATCAAAAGGACAAATAATGGTTTTATTTCCCTAGCCTTCTTTACTCATATTTACGAACTTTGACCATTTTGACCATATCCGAATGGAATAATCACAATCTTAAATACACATGAAGTTATCATTGCCGTTTTTAGATTATTGATTATATTTTCAGATTGAATGATGTTTGCTCATGTTGACGAGACAGCCGGTGATATTCCTGTGAAAGACATCACGCTTAACCCCAATGGTGCCACATTACCAGGTCTGTAGATATCCAATCAGATCTCGTCAAAAGATTTACACAATCAGAATTTGTATTTCTTATACAATATAATGATCAATCTCTGTTTGTAGAGTGTCTGTTATCTCAGAATGTCAGAGAGAGACAGAATGTGTCTAAGCTCAGCCGAGAGGAGCTGGAGGACAAATATTTACGAATGCAGGAGGAAAACCTCGTACTTAAACAGCACACATGCAAACAAGAAGACAAGATCCGCAGGTGTCTTGCATTCGATTCATCTATGCAGTCTGTACAGTATATCGATTGACTGATCATACAGCATGTCAGATCAAAGTAGTCCTAAACGTTACATATAAGCATTATTTAAGAGTAAATATATACATATGTACAGCAAATATTTTTATTTTAAAAAGTGTTGTGTTTTTTAATTTATCGAGTAATGTATTATTTCTAAACGTTTTTTTTTTTAAATCTGTACCAAAATGAAATGGACCAAATGAAATAAGTACAATGTATTCAGTGTGAACATGTTTTTGGTATGTCAGAATGGCCACGAAGTTGATTCGTCTGGTGAAGGACCGTAAGCAGGCCGAGCGGGCGTCCTCTGGGGCTCGCGTGGTTGCCGGTCGTGATGTTGAGATGGAGGAGATGATCGAGGAGCTGCAGGAGAAGGTTCAAGAGCTGGAGAAACAGAATGAGGGGCTCAAACGGCGTCTGCTAGCGGCCAAACAGCAGCTGCAGGTCCAAACCCGCAGACACACTCCCTATAGTCACATCCAACCGCGCATTAATTCCGGCCTGCGCAGACTCCGAGACGACATGGCTGTGACATCATCAAGACCACACACTCCAAAAGCAGGTACGTTTTTAATACATAAAAAATAAAGATTTGATTCTGTTCCAGTACATTCCTGATTTACTGTCTTCACTTCCAGTATGTCTTGAGCCGCTCTGTTCTGCTCTACTTACATTTATCACATTTTTTATTCATTTTTTTATGTGTGCTCAATTTAAAGGGATAGTTCACCCAAAAAATGAAAGTTCATTTACACACCCTCATCATTTACACACCCTCCTGCCAATCCAACCTGTAGGAACAGAAAAGGAACATTGTACGTTGGTAACCAAACAACAAATGGCACGTGTCTATTGTATGGACACGGACCATTTGTTAAAATATCTGTTTTGTGTTCCACAGAATATAAAAAGAGTCATATGGGTTTGGCATGACATGAGGATGAGTAAATGATGGAATTTATTTCATTTTTGGGTAAACTATCATGAGCACTTATTAGGGTGTGTATGGACAGAAATGATGGAGAAATTATAAGTGGGTCTATATTTGTGTCAAAAATATGCTTCTGTTGGGTTTTACTTGCAGGTATCAGGCATGTCGAGGGAGACACGGGTGCAAAGCCGCCCCAGGGTTTGTTACCTCGGTACGGACACAGTCTGCTGGACGAGGCCCGCGCGGAAATCCGCAACCTGTGAGCGCTACGCGTGACGCAGTAAAACCTGTAACATCAAATAGACGCCATTACGTTTGTACTTCATTGTTGTACTGACCACAGGGAGGATGTGATAGAGAGCCAGCAAGCTCACATGGAGGAGATGGAGAGATCAGCGGACATGCTGAGAGAGCAGCTGAAGAGAAAAGAGAGGGAGTGTGAAGAATCGCTCCTCCAGATGAGAGAACATCAGGCCAGCGGACAGAGGTGCTGACCCTCATACGGAATATAACCTCATGGCGTGTTCATGGATGATGTAATATTAGTGTTATGGAGTTAATGCATCATTAAAGGCCCCTCTGTTTGTTTCAGGATGAATATAAAGGATAACGTGGAGATGATTAAACTCCAGAAGCTGCTTGCCGAGAAGGGAAATACACTCACAGTGCTAGAGGGCAGATTTCTGCAGCAGCAGGAGGTGAGAAGCAGCACCACTGTATTGTGAGTGATACAGTATTTAGGGTCATACTCCCATATTACACTGATAATTTAGTGAGGGTTTCGGGCTATTCAAAAAACTGTTATTTAGATCAGAAGGCGTGTCGCGCCCTCTGCTGGTGGTGAATGTACTTGCCCAGCTGTGCTGTGTGTGATGTTTCTGTAGAGTGTGAAAACTCTGAAGGCCAGTCACGACGCAGCTCTGCTGAAGGTGGATGAGCTCAGCGTACGGCTGAAGGAGGAGAGACTGAAGAGTTTAGAGCTGGAGACACAGATACAGTCCAGAGCCCTGGAGCTGAGACACACTCAGGAGGTGCAGCTGACATCATACACACACGCTACATTATAAATACACACAATACATTCTAATAGTGCAACAACATCATAGCAGTGCATGACTGGAATCCTGCAACGACAGGGAGCGCTTTATAACTGTAAATGGTCATAATAAATATACAGTGTGTGTACACCCGCGTTTAAACGTTTTGGGGCATTTGAGTGAAATGTTTCTCTTGACCTTATGAATCGTTTGATGTCTGAAATTAGTTTTGTGGACAAAAATATATTTGTGCAAACAACAGTTTATTTCGTTACAAAACTAAAATGTAACAAAAACGTTTCTTCGGGGTGATACCTCAATACGTTTATCATTGAAGAAGCTAAAATGAATCAATCTTAATTTATTTTGGGTGTTTATAATCACATTCTATTATTCATTTAAGGTATTAAAGAGTCTTTCAACACTTAACAGATGATTTTCCGTCCACAGTTACAAGAGCGAATCCAAGACTTGGAGAAAGAAAGAGACTTGCTTAAAGAAAACTGTGATAAGTTCATGAAAAGGTCAGAAGACATGTACAGTAAATACAGTAAACCAGTGTTTGTATTCTTTATTTAGACATTAGTGGTTTTTGCTTAGGCATGCAACAATATTAATATTCATATTTAGTATCAGAAATGTAAACAAGTTACACCCTGCATATTCAAATTTGATTTTGCATTGTGTTACTAGTTTGATCAGTGACAATTTTTTTTAAAACTTGCAACCACTTAGCAATGCCTTAGCAACCAGCTAGAACACCAGCTAGCGTTAGCTGGTTTCAGTTACTGTTGAATGTGTCACTGAATATGTTTTGGTCTGTTGTATCAGTGCATTTGATGTGAGTCTGGAGCAGAGGTGGAGAACACGAGAACAGCAGCTCAAGCTTCAGGTCGCTCAGCTGGAGACGGCGTTGAAGTCCGACCTCGCCGATAAAAACCAGATCCTGGATAAGATCAAGACAGAGAGAGGTCATACCTGCGATCTCAGATCTTCAGAATATCTCAGATAGCTTCAGAATATCTGAGTAGCTTCAGAACTGTTGTTTAAGACTTATTGTGTTTTTATTTTCACTGAAGATTTGTGCGAAAACCTGAAGGAAGAAAACAAGCAACTACAGCTGCGTTACCTTGAGCAGAAACAACAGCTGGATGAAATTAAAGATCGTATGACGTTTTTTACAAAGGTAAAATGCGTCATGTATAGCTGTAGTGAAAACGCAGAAATTCAATTTAATTTTCCCAAATTTAGTTTCATTTTTTCTATTTATTTGCAAACTTGTCCTTCCGAAAATAACAACCGATATATTTATATTTAATAACAAACGATATATTTACATAATATGTAAATATATACATAATATACATAATATTAATAATATATACATAATATGTAAATGTATATATACACATAGAGTAGATAAATAATATGAAATATATTGTTCTCCACAGGAAAGTGAAATAGATGCTGCAGAACTCAGTGAAGCCCTGATGCTCATTAAAGTAAATACTATAGATTGGAAACTACCAGAAATATCCAAGATATTCCAGATATATCTGACAAGTTCTTTTTCTTGATGATTGTCCAGGTCCGGAGGAGTCAGCAGAGTGGAGATCTGGGCTTCCTGGAGAAGGTGGAGGAGGACGTGAAGGTGGATGTGGAGCGTTCTTTGAGGCATCTGCAGGCCACTCACGCTGAGACGGTCCAGGAACTGGAGAAGACCAGGAACATGCTCATCATCCAGCACAAGATCAATAAAGACTATCAGGTTTGACCGGTACCTGCTCTCCTTCTGACCTTTGATAATCACTTGACTGAATGAAGGTCACAAGAACGTGCCTGGCTCATATTTAAGTCAAGAAATAAGCAAATAAGTTTGTATTTTGCACGTTTAATTGGGGAATAGTTAAAATAAAAGGCAAATATTAGTTTGAATTGTAGCCGTTAATCTTTTCTTTTATTTAACACCACAATTTTGTTAAGTATTTCAAATGAACTAGCCTCATGGCCGACATACTGAAGATCTGTGTTGTTGTAGGTCGAGGTGGAAGTCGTCACTCGTAAGATGGATGATCTGAAACTGGAATACGAGTTGAAATCAGAGAAACTGGCTCAGCTTCTGGACACGAGAGCTGCCAAAATAAAAAAACTTGAAGGTTTAGCTACATCCCAAATATTACCTTCATATTTCTGAAACGAATCAAGCTTATATAATATTCAATACAGCCGGTATTCGTCTACAATAAAACCCATCTGTTATGTCTCTGTAGCCCAGCTGAAGGACATTGCATATGGAACCAAGACGCACATTTTCAGACCTGATGTAACTAATGAGGACATCACGGATGAGTTTGATGAAACTCTTAATCTGACTCGAGGAGAAAACCTTCTGGAGATCTACCTGGGAAGAGCGCGGTTCTCACCTGAAGCGCTGCAGTGTCTGAAGGACAAAGATCCGTCCACTTTCTGCACATACGCATTCTATGACTTTGAGCTGCAGTCCACAGCTGTGGTCCGAGGTGCCGACCCAGCGTATGACTTCACATCTCAGTACATCGTGAAAGTGGACGATCTGTTCCTAAACTACCTCCACAGCAGCTCTGTTACTGTGGAGGTTCAGGTTGCCGAGGGGTTGAGTTTTCACACCGCGGCTGCCGGACAGCTCAGGTTAAATCAGCTGCTGGAACGAGATGAGAAGGTGTTTGGCACCATCCAGTTAGTTGGTGAGCTATAAGATCACAAAATGGCTTCAGTAGTTACTGTAATACTGTAATACTGAAATGCGTTTGATGCGCATGAAATCTGCGTGTAGGTGTCACAGATGCGGTCCAGGTGTTTGGTACTCTGGAGTACTGGCTCAGACTGAGGGTTCCTGTGGAGCAAGCTATTCGCCTTTATAAGGAGAGAGTCAAAGCGCTCGGTTACCTCAACACAGACATGAAAGACAGTCAGGTAGTAAACATGCTAAATCTTTTTTATGTACCTTAACGTTTGGTGCTGGAAAACACAAAAATTAATAATTGATTAACAATAGCACAATTACTAAGCAATATTAATAATAATAAAAAATTTTTTTTCAAAAAGCTAAGTATAAACGCCCTCCAAACAAATGTACAAATTTACTTGAAAAATTGCAAACAGGACGTTTTTGCAACAAAAAGGCAGTTTCAGCAGGTCCACAAGTTTTATTATCTTACCAGAATTTAGCTTCCTAATTTTGTAAAACTTGTGTTTAAATATATAAATAACATATTCATATATTAAGGAAACTTTAGTTGTTTTTACTAGAAAACAAGACAGAAATACTGATTAGGAAAGTGATTTTTGATGCGCACTCACACTGACTCCAGTTTCTCCCTCAGGTTTTATTGGATCCCGTCCCGCGCACCTCCTCATCGAGTGACTTCGATCTAAATGAACTACAGGTCACTTTACACTCCTGCTGTAATCTCAAATGCAGAGGTCCACACACGCAGCCCAGCCCCTACATCATCTACAAACTCCACCACTTCCCTGATCACGATACGCCAATCATATCCTCCACCAATGACCCGCAGTTTGAAGATCACATGATCTTCCCTCTGCCAATGAGCTCTGACGTTGATGCGTACCTGAGGGCAGAGGCTCTGGTGTTGTATGTGTTTGATGATTTGGATGTTGAGGATCGGCTGTATCTGGGCAAGGCCAGAATACCTCTCATCTCTCTGGCCCATGATGATGCTATCACTGGTGAGAAGCAGTATGGGGGGTCACAGTGACATCACTGTTTATTAACCACCGAATTTCATTGATTTTCAGTTGGTTAGTTTTGTGGAGAGTTCAACATTAATGCAACATATACAAACTATATAACGTGGATTTATGTGTATTGTAGTTTTGTTCAATTAAATGTTCCGTACCATAATAACACTCGTTACCGACTGCCAATAGCAGGTAGCAAATCGTGGTTTATCATTGTGTCAATAGTTGCGTGTGCTAACCTTCTTACAACGTTCTTACAAAAAACAAGCTAATTAATGATGATTAGCTGTTATGTAGTATTCTGTTGATTCATTTTAGTTTATGCCATTTGTATTGTTAGAGGACATGCTTTACTGATGTCTTTTCCCTGTGATTTCATTTTTGAAGGTGCGTTTGAGCTCACAGATCCCGCAGGACTGCCCAGCGGTCAGATCAACGTGACATTAAAATGGAGGTTCACGTACCTGCCCCCCTCGTCCTGCACCGCCACAACACAAATGACAAAACTGACCGGCAGAGAGACACCAGAGAGACAGACGCAGACGGAAACGGAAATGATACAGAGTGAGACACTGTCGCGTAAAGACCCTCCACTGCTACCACAACCCATCAGTTCAGAGGTGATGACCTCAAATCTGCTACAGATCGCAGTATTTAGGCAATAAAGTCATGCAGTATTGTTAATGTAGTCATGGCTAAAGGGTTTTGTTACTATAGCGACTATATTTTCATTGTCAGTGTGTTATTGTTGATGTTTTTTGGCCGTTGTGTGTGTTAGCATGGTTGGAATTTTATATTGACCAGTCTGCAATCAATTCTTCTTCATACTGTAGACTCCACTGCCCAGACCCAGACAGCGAACGCTAGCAAAATCAACAGCTAAAAGAGTTTCTTTTGTGGACGTCTCAGAGCTTGAGAATCGGGTAAATAAATGCACTCCGGTTTTATTAGCGCAGATTACCGTTAAGCTATTTATGTCGCTAATGCTTAATTCTCTAACCTCAGTTTTAACTTTCATTCAGTGTGTTACATATGAGGTAGATGCATGTTATTACTCTTTAAGTGATTGACCTTATGATTTTCTCTCATTTGGAGCATGTAATAGTCAATCAGTTATATGCTGGGTAAAACATTTTATTTTGAAGTCCCATAATGCACCTCTTCACTATCTGAGCGATTGCTATTGCTAACTTTTTTTAAACATTTCAAGGTTATTACAAAGTGTAATAACCTTAGATGAGCGAGTTATTACACTTTGATTTTGAGGAGAATGAGGAAGTATTAATATAATTTGATTTCCTGTTAATTAGCTCGATTGCCTTGTCGATTGATATATTCATGTATTGTGTGTGTATGTTTGTATTAACAATCCCAAGATGGAGCAGACTACAACTGCTGATGACAACGATGATGATGATGATGAAGAAGAGACTGGATCATCTGTAACCCCTGTGCCGAAGGTACAGTAGACATGCTGTCTGTTCCCCAGCACGTGAAAGCTCCAGCGCATCGATGATTATAAACACTGACATAATGTGACGCTGTGTTCCTCAGACCGAGAGAGCGATGGAAGCCATACCGCCTGTTGCGGTCAGTGAAGAAGAGGATGAGGAAGAGTCTCACTTCTCTGAGGGTCAGGTGATCACCGTCAGTTCTCAGTCTGATGAGTCTGAGATCTCCGAGGACCTGCAGGAATCTGTGACAGGTGTTTATTTCTGTCTTCTGTCAGAAAGTGATTCTAGTATGGAAAAGTGTTGGTTTGTTTGTGTGTGTGTGTGTGTGTGTGTGTGTGTGTGTGTGTGTGTGTTATTGCAGTCAGGAAGGCCCCTGTGCTACTTTGGCCCCTGCAGAACTTCTGTGGAGCCACATATGAATGTTGTGGTAAACCAAAGTTTAGTGCTGTGCGTCTGTATTCAGTTTCATGTGAGGAAACAGATGTGCTGTTGTTTCTCAGGCCAGTCATTAATATTGCATTCCGCGCTGCCAATAAGCCGATTCGTTTCAGCCAACAACATAAATGTTAATGCGTGTTGACCTTGGCCAGGAGGCGGTCTTTAAAGTGTTCATTTCTAACATCTCTCTCGCACCCGCTGCCCCGCGCTCGGGACCGCAGTGAAACAGCGAGAATATAAACAAAACAACGTCCGTGATACAATAAGACTAAGACTGATCAATCGAACGATCTTTAACATTCTGTATTGCCAGGAAGTGAAACAAAGACGTTTGTTGATGTGATTGTTTTCTCCGCAGGCGTTCAGGGTGATGATAGTGATGACTGCATCGTCCCTGCGCACAGCAAACAGCATAAGAAACAGGTGTGCGCATCACTTGACATCATACGCAGAGTAAAACAAACAAACCAGGTGCTTTTCCAAGATTTGTTTGTGTGTGTTTGGTTCAAGGACACTGTAAAGAACGCTGTAGCTATGCAGTGTATTGACTGAAATACCAAGAGTTTGAATCATGTTGTTTTACACAACAATAGTTGCTATAATGGGTTTTTCAACCAAATTCATCCAAATTGAGTACACGGTGTACTTTTAACTTTTCAAATGTTAAAAAGGAAAATGAATACTGTCCTTTTTTACTCACTTATACTAAACAAACAGTTTGTGAGGTCACGTGGTGAGGTCACGTGGTGAGGTCACGT
>JAZGTI010013578.1:0-14750 GCA_036877585.1 Botia kubotai
TCTTCAGCAAGTCGTTGAGTCGCCTCAGTGCTTGGGGGTGGTGTCCTGTAGTTTGTGATGGTTTTCAGGCCTTTCCACACTGAACTTGGATCATTGGCGGGATGTTCTAATGATATGTCATTAGAACTTGTAGGCATAATAATCTCTGAGCTCAAGGCCAGTTCGTACTCACCCCAGCAGTGATGTCATGGGCAGGGTCCTCCAGACTACCCTTGTGCTCCACTGGCAAGTCCACCAGTCTGCTGTAGCTGGCTCGTGCACCTGGTGGGATCCGCCTTGTCCACTATGAGGTTTGATCCCGCCAACCATAAAACGAAGTTGACGTAGCCCTTCAGTGTCCACTGTAAATCCGCACGTGGCATGACAAAGCGGTGAAGTGCGTCCAGCCCGCACCACAATACCTCCATCAGGGTGAGGTCATCAAATGTGGAGTTATAAGCCAAGAAACTCTTGGCTAGTCCTGAGACAAGTCCAGAAACTCTTGTACATATACCTCCATGTTTCTGCCATTCTGTTGAGGTCACGGCTCCATGTTGATGAAAAGATGAAAAAACAAAAACTCAGGAAAAAAACAGAAAAAGAAGCGCTGCTGTGCTGTTGTTTGTGTGGTCGGTTATTCTGTTAAGGTTAGTGTTTGTGACGACAGGGTGACTAAGACCAAGCAAAAACACGGGAAAAAGAACAAAAGATATTTAATAAAGAAAACATACAAACACCTAACCATTTAAATTGTAGCAATGTCAACAACAGATGCACAACAGCGTAGCTCAATGAGATAATCCAAAGATTTACAGGGAACTAGAAACCACAACAAAATCCAAACAGTAACCGACAACCTAAACATAAAAACAGGGAACTCAAATAGCGCGACTAATCAGAATGAAACAGGTGATGATGATTACTAAACAGGAAATGCATGAAAACAGGAAAAACTAGAAACAAACAGAAGACTTCAAAATAAGAGTTTGTGCACTTAACAGTTATATATTTTGTTCAGTTGTGTACTTACATTATCACAAATGTTTTCAAAGATTTGTAAATCCAAAGAAACTCGCAATTTTAAATAGTGCACTGTCCCTGTCACTTGTAAAAGTTTCAAACACGTAAAATTGTGCAGCATTAACCTGCCAATTCATTTGACATATAGTCATACGTCAGAAATAATTTAGCATTAAGGGTTACGTTCATTGCAGCTAATTTAATTAGAAAGACATAAACTAACTGATCAAACATTAGGGGTGTAACGGTATTCGTAAAAAACGAACCAAGAACCATGATACACCACCCACGGTACGTACCCCCTGCTGCCCACTCCAGTCTTGGCCCATTGTTGAGGTTGATCTGGATTTTTCTCACAAAACAAAGTTTTCTTTAATGACATTTGAGTAAATAGTAATTTTTACAATAGTACACTTTTAACATCTATGAAGAGCTGTATGTTTTTATACTGTGGTATAAATTATACACCAATTTTCACTTTAAAATATCTATATTGGTGACTATGGTGAGCATTGACATGGCCATTGAAAACGTAAGTTTAACTAACTGCAAAGTAGTTATGAATGGAATATTTCTGCAAGTGTAAATATAAACTATCACGATTGCAGCACTTCTGCAGAAACAAGTGTATGTAGTATAATAATGTATAGTATAATGTATGGTTGGTTACCAGAGAATATGTAAGACACTGTTCTTTGTTAAACTGCTTTGAAATAATATGTATTGCAAAAAAATAACACCATGGCTTCAAAACTATATATATGAACCAACTGTGACATTGGTATATTGTTACACCCAACCAAAAATTTCATTCATTACCATATCCGGGAACATGATTAATATATTATTGTTTTCTCTCATCACTGGATTGTGAAGAGGACATGTCAGTGCACACTCCTTCACAGCGTCATCTAACTTCGCTTTATTATTGTTTTTAAAATGCAACATCCTTCTGTATCCTTCTTTTGTTGGTTGTTCTGGTATTTGTGTTGGTGTTTAAAAAGTAAATAAAATAAAACAATCATTAAAAAAAACAACAGCACACTGAGTATAACAAAAAGTATGGTCAACTTTAACAGGTTGTTATAATCAATTACAATTTCTGACATGATTCTATAATTTACAAGCCTCCAAGTCGGATAGTTGTTTTTTAACAAATATCTAATTAATTAATTAGGTAATTGTGGTGTTGTTTGCATAACGCAGCATTTTTCTGCCAAAATAAACCTCTTTTCTTCAGTATTTAAATCTCAGTTGACATATGACTCTAACCCCTCCACACTTTGTATACCCACACACACAATGTTTTCCCAGTGGCGGTCACGTCCTGCTTGATGATCTGACTGATCTTGGTTATGTGGAGGACGGAACTCCATGTGGTCCATCCATGATGTGTCTGGACAGGAAATGTCTTCCTCTTCACTCTCTGAACCTGAGCTCCTGCCCCACTGGACCCAACGGACATGTCTGTTCCAGTCACGGGGTGAGCGCAGAGAAACCCAGTCCACTCAACACACTACAATACAATCATCCTTTATAAACACACAGACAAACACACACACACACCACATAAGCACACATGTACATACACAGACACACACAAACACCCAACATCAACATGTAAATTCATGTAACTGCAATATTTTATACTTAAAATTTATGAAAATTGATAAAATTGATGTCTGAATCCACTGTGGTGGTCCCATAATGTCTGTAGTGGTTACATTCATACTTGTGAAAATATGACTTTCTTATTTATGAATATGACAGAAAACTGGGTGTACAATGATTTCCACATAATACTTGAAATTTATCAAAATGGATCAAAAACTTTATTTTAAAAATCTGTGTTTTACTAATTTGTTACCCTAGATAATACCCTTCCATACTAAAAAGAAATCTATTTGTTGCACCTTGGCATTTTTATCTCAAATTGCCTTTTGTTTTTGCAAAGCAGTTTGCATTTGTTTGTAAAATGCTGGGTTTGTTTGTTTAGTTTTGACACAATTTTAGCTTCATACACATACACACAAAAGGGCATGATGGAGCACTGCATCGGGCTGCTAGGGATCAGCAGGGGGGCTGTATACGGTGGAGAATGTCTGCGACATCATCCTTGACTGTTGGGTTCTTCACAATATTGCGCAAGAGAGCCGTGGCCAGCACAGCCACAAATAAGAGCCATACAATGGAAATGGGACCTCATTTGTCGTATCTAAAATGCAATTAGTTAAGTATTGTTATTAAAGAATTAAAATGAACAAGACACAGTTTAGGGATTATTTTTTATTCATGTGTTGTATGTTTCAGGTTCTTTTTAATTTCTTTCAACATGTCATTTATTGTGGAAAGTGAGTGATTAAGCTCAGCTATTGACCGACATATTTCATTCGTTTTTTTATTTGGTTCTTCAGAACCTTTGGTGTCAAAACCCAGGGTCGTGGTCTTAAGCCAGCCCGGGGGGTTGACACACATGCATTTGTTGGGTTGGCTCCAGGCCAGTTGGTGTGCGTGAGGGCTGAACACTGCTGCTGGGCTCTGACAAATCAGAAAAAATAAAACAATTTAAAACATCTCATGTAACCGAAGCAAGATCTATAAGCTTCATGCTATAGGGAGCACGCTTCAGGTGCATCCAAGTCTGAACACATGTAAAATCAGGTCTATTTTTTAGGCAGTTCAACGTCGTGTGGCCTAGCACTGCGTGCCACAAAGCCACAAAGCAAAATGTGTCATCAGATTCTAAGTCTGAGGGAGAGACGTGCAGTCAAGACATGGGCTTAGCTCCTCAAAGCTCTAACTGGACATAAAAAGTTAAGCCTTTCCTGCTCCAGCGATGTATACGGCAGAGGACAGTAGGCTTGAAGCACCAGTGAGTGACCGGGCGTAGGGCCACCTTGTGGATATAGTTCTGCATATAGCTGACTCTAGGGGGTTAAATGAAGCTGAAGATAAACCCCTTAAAACTATAGTAAAGCAGAAAACGAGACATCAGGGGATGTCTCCTAATAAAGACTCCATCAACAGGTTCATGGCTAGCCGACACAGCAGTCACAGAAACTTAAGGGTAACCAGAGATAACCCTGCAGAAAGTCTGTTTAGTGGCATCCAGAGGGAACCATCACCAGAATACTAACCGGATTCCAGCCGAATTACAATTCTCATAATGCACTTACCGGAGCTGATTACTTCCTGTTTGCCACCTGTTCATCACTTCGAACTCTCTCTTTAAACCAGACACTAACTATTGTTCATTGCGAAGTCTTGATTTGCCTTGTGCGTCATTTCTGAGCGCTTTTCCCTGCTTACTGTTTTTTCCTATTGGGTATGACCTGGATTGTTTCTGTTTATGATTGTTTGCCGCCTGCCATTTTGACTAGGATTGTATTGCCATTGTTGTTTATTTGATGCCTGCCTTGATCTTGGACTGTGTTATCGATTCTGATTGTTTGGCTCACCACACTCACCGAGGAATTGGTCAAGGCGATTCAAAGAGCTCGCCTCATGGATCCAGCCCCACCCGTTACCACACCGCCTTTAGCTCCACTGCCCAGCGTCTCAGGTCACGTAAGCCCTCGTTTAGCCTTTCCTGAGAAGTTTGATGGCTCGCCTTCAAGATGCAAGGGATTTTTGCTACAGTGTTCTTTGTTTGTTAATCAACAGCTATCTTTGTACCCACTGACTCTAGTAAGGTTACTTTTTGTTTGCTCACTTCTGTCCGGGAAGGCGCTAGACTGGGAAAAGGCAGTGTGGAGGGTAAATGGTTCAGTGTTCCTACCTTTGACATCTTCCTGCAATGTTTTTGCGAGGTGTTCCAGTCATTTATGAACGAAGTATTTAGAGATATGCCTAAAATTGGTGATTGTCTATATCGATGGCATCTTGATTTATTCCAGTTCAATTGATGAACACATTCAGCATGTCAAAGCCGTTCTAAAGCGCCTCCTTGAGTATTAATTATATGTCAAACAAGAGAAATGCAAATTTCACTGTTCCAGAACCTCATTCTTAGGATATATTATCAGTAAAGATGGTGTAGTCATGGACGGACATAAGATAGACAAGTGGCCACAACCCAAAATGGTACTTCAGAGATTTTTAAGCTTCGCTAATTTTTACAGATGACTCATTAGAAGCTTTAGCTCCATCGCCGCACCGCTCACCTTGTTAACTAAACAAACTTCTAGTAAATTCAAATGGTCTCCCCAAGCCAAAGTAGCCTTTCAAGAGTTGAAGAGATGTTTCACCACAGCTCCAATTCTCAAGCACCCTGAATTACCATTCATAGTGGAGGTAGATGCCTTCAATACGGGAGTTGGTGCCATATTATCACAACGCCATGGTAACCCCCCCAAACTACATCCCTGTGCCTTTTTCTCATGTAAACTCTTCCCAGCTGAATGCAACTATGACGTGGGTAACAGAGAATTACTAGCAATGAAACTGACCCTGAAGGAGTGGAGACATTGGCTCAGGGGAGCCTCCCACCCCTTCACTGTACTAACAGACCACAAGAATCTGGAATATCTACAATCAGCCAAAAGACCTAACCCCCTTACAAGTAAGATGGGACTCTTTTTTACTAGATTTCAGTTTAGTATAACCTACTGTCCAGGATCAAAGAATACCACAGCTGACTCCCACTCCCGGCAATCAGTAAAAAAACACCCTCCCTTTCCAATCAAGAACCGATTATCCCAGATAGATTATTAGTAGCCCCAGTATAGTGGGACATCCCCACTGAGATTGATTTGGCTAACAGTCAGAATTCTCTTCCTGCTACATGCCCAGCTAATTTCGCTTTCGTACCTAAACCCTTGCGTAAACTTGCTTTAGTCCATGATTCTCCATGATACTCCCGACCTCACTAGACCTTCACTGAGCTACTATTTAACGTCTTCAGTTTCTACGGACTACCCGAAGACATTGTATCTGACAGAGGTCCACAATTCACACCCAGAGTCTTCTCTGCTTTTTTAAAAAATCTAGGGGTAAATATTAGCCTCACATCCGGTTATCATCCCCAGTCCAATGGCCAAACAGAATATTTGAATCAAGAAGTCACTCGTTTTCTGAGATCTTACTGTCAGGAACACCAGGAGGATTGGAGCAAATTTCTAATGTGGGCCGAATGTGCAGAACCCTCTAGTAAAACTATCAACTGGTCTAACTCCGTTTAAATACATACTTGGTTTCCAACCTCCCCTGTTTGCCTCGTCCGGCGAGCCTACGAACTCCCATTCTTTACGAATGGCTACAAAGAAGTGAGGAGGTATGGGACAGAGCACATACGCACTTACTACATGCTTTCAGAAGACAAACCCTACAGGCCAACACTCATCGCAGACCTGGCCCGAACAATTCCCCTGGTCAATAGGTTTGGCTATCAATCAGAGATCTTTGTCTTAGACTCCCATTCAGAAATCTCAGCCCCAGGTATGTTGGTCTATTTTAAATCATAAAACAAATCACACCTGTATCATTTTTGTTAAAACTGCCTTCTAATTATCGCATATCTCCAACTTTCCACCTCCTGAAACCCGCTGGTGGTCCGGTGGGGGAGGCTGAGGAAGCACCCAGAGGACAGACCAATCATGGTTGACGGCGAGGAGGCCTACAGAGTCCGTGAGCTTTTGGACTCTAGGTGTCGGGGTGGTACATTACAGTACTTGGCGGACTGGGAGGGGTACGGCCCAGAGGAAAGGTCATGGGTAAACGCAGGCGATATCCTTGACCCCACGCTGACCGAAGAATTCCACCGGTCTCATCCAGAAAAGTCAGCCCCTTGTCCCCGTGGCAGACCCCGGCACCGCCTGCCTTCTCGCATCAGGAGCCGCTACATGGGGAGGGGGGGCTCTGTTACAGTAAAGGCTTCAGCCTCCTCTCCACCGCGCCACCAAAATACTATTCAGCCGAACTACAATTCACATAATGCACTTACCTGGAGCTGATTACTTCCTGTTTGTCACCTGTTCATCATTTCAAACTCTCTGTATAAACCAAATTCTAACTATTGTTCATTGCGAAGTCTTGATTTGCCTCGTGCATCAATTTTTGAGCGTTTTTCCCTGTTTACTGTTTTTGCCTATTGTGTTTGTTTGCTGTTGTAACCGTGCTAGTCGACTATTCCAACTCTGTGCTGTATATGGATCCAAACCTGCCTGACTCTTCGTTACAGTTCCAAATGCTATTTTTTTCTACTTTTTCATTCCACTTCTTAAACTTCTAAATAACACAATTGTGGGCAACATTTCAATCTCTACTTAGAGCAGTTCCTCTTCTTTGCTGGGTTACGTTTCCCAATGTCGTAAAATCTAGGGGTGAATATTTTAAATTATTTAAAATTATTATACAGTAGTATTTTGAACATTATGTGGGTGTTTTCCTTAGTTGCAGTTATGGCAAAATGCAATTTGGGATACTAGGCTGTCTTAAGTCCACATAGTTCACCTCCTGATGCATCCTCGATAAATGGGGCGGCGCAAGAACACATCTGGAGATTTAATGTGAACTAGATGTGAACTTTGAATTGAAACAGTAAACACCAGAACACAAGTACAGAAAACAACACATATAGAGAAACAGCCCGTGAGTTTATAGGGGCATGATATTTAAATGCAGATTTTTTTCAGGTGTCACTTGTCAATGTACGTAATCAGTCATGTCATGTTCACATGTGAACCCTGTTGTACAATGATTTCTGTGTTTGGCTCTGCACTTGTTTTTATGATAGTTTAATAAATAAGGCCAATTGTTATGTCACAGTGTGTAACATAAGTACAATGCATGGATGTATATTAATTTGACTATGTATATGGGTATACTGATTTTCTGCAGGTTAGACGGTTTATATAAATCAATTTTCAGATTTACACAAAGTTATAATCATATTTTGTTTACATTATCATTGTCTTGGCCTTTGGAATTTAAATAGGTGTGCAATAACGAGGCCACATGCACATGTGACGCGACATGGGCTGGGACAGACTGCAGTATACCTGACCCTCCGAAAGAACCAGAACCCAGTGAAGATGAGGGGCCGAAGGGTGGGTCATCTTGCTCCTACACACACATCAAAATAAACACATACAACCAGAAACAGTGGCTAAACTGATAGTGAAAACATTCTTTATACACTGAGTTTGAATGCAAGGGAAGACAATGTTTCTCTGAGTTCCAGGATTGTGCTTCACTATACAAGGCGTTTAGCCCAATTTCTCAGTCTTAATCACTCTCCTGAGGCTCATGTCACAGAGAATCCATGAGAAAACACAGAACACCTTCACTCAAATATGTGTAGACAGACTTTTTGTCCAAAGTAATATTGATTATTGTAATACTGATAATACTGATTATAAACACTGACAATACTGATACTGTCATAACACCAAATAAAATATATGAAATAAAATATCTAAAAACCTGAAAACTCTTTTAAAGATTCAGTGCTATTTAACATTATTGTTTACACGGTATTAACTTTGTAAACACCATTTTGATTTCAGGTGACCTGATAATAGTCTAGTGTGCTCAGACAGTGCAGATTATTAATCTGTGTTATATTCATCAATCAGTCCCTGAACAGACTGCAGGCAATCTGTGCTTTTCACCTGAAGTCTGAAGTAGATTAATTGGCTCTAAGTATGTTTACTTCAGTAAAACAAAATCTACAGCTAAACAGAATAAATGTGTAGCTTTAATGTGTCACAAAATTATTAGTACAATCATAAGTGATTTTTAACAGTAGCAATGATATGCTAAAGATTTCTTTTTTTTTAAAAAAGATCAAGAATAAATCACATGATTGGAGAGTGTTAGTGAATGAAAGCTCATGTCCCATTTTTGCCCAAACAGGTCCTAGTGCCACCAATCTCATCATAGGGTCCATCGCAGGGGCCATCCTGGTGGCCGCTATAGTCCTGGGTGGTACAGGCTGGGGGTTTAAGTAAGCAACGATTTGCATGTCTGTTTTTGCTAGATAACAACACACCAGCAGCTTACACACGCCGGCATTTGACGTTCTGCTGCAGATGCTTTACCTGGAGAGAAACATCCTGCAATACTGACATCAAACAGGGAGAACTGTAAGCATAAGCCAAACAATGCAGAACTCTGACCTTAAATGGACCTTTAATGCAAGTCCAAAAACCCGGTTTAAAGTTGAACTGCAGCAGAACCTCAAATCAGCTTAAAGGTCCCAGCTGAGATCCTGAGCTGCATGTTCAATTTAAACACAACTTCAGTAGATCTTCATTCACCATCTGCAAGCTTCACAGTCTGGCACCACACCTAAAGCTGCAGACAGCTGAAGCTAAAGAAAATGTCATAAGATATTTCTGAATCAGCTGAAGAAATCAGCTGATCTGTCTTAGTCAGATGGTGGCCTCATACAACATCCTAAATACACTAAATAAAAACGCATATCACAAGCAGTTTTAAAGGAATAGTTCATCCAAACATAAAGGAGTCTGTCATCATTCATTACCTCTCATGTCAAAGTTTCCATTAAGTAAAAAACATTGAAGATTCTATTTTATAACAGTAAAAAGTTATACTAACTTTTTTTGATAACCATGAGCGAACATTGAGAGAACTGAGATAACTTTAAGATAACTTTAAGGAAGCTTTAACCAATGTTCTGAGAATGTTTCCTGTTAGCTGGGGATGAGCAGAATGTGAAAGTGTCTGAGATACTCTAGATGTTTAGATCTTCTACTGCAGGTCTTGAAAACCAAACAAGTCTTGTTTGAGGAATAGACCATAACCGTGGCCATTATTTGATAAAAAATCACCCCTCTACACCATGGCTTTCAATCCTCAAATACACTGTCACATATACAAAAGATTTTTAGTGAATAACTACTCAGATTTTGCTTTGTTTTTTGTTACTAAGGACTACGTTTATCATGCTTTTAGTCTTTTCTCAGCCTAATAGACCCAGTTTTACCGGGTTTTTGTTCAAAGATGTATGTGGGTCTGGCTAATAGAGAAATATGGTAAGATGTCATCAGAACCTTTACACTCTCTTTCAGTCCTGTGTAAACTCAAGAGGAGAGCAGGGTATCAGCCTGTGTGACATGATGTGCTCCTCACTCCCTGTGCTGAGAGCAGCAGGATCTGTCTCCTTACGGAGGTGCTCGCTGACACACTGACCTGGTACAGACGGCTCTCACTTGCACTGGTCTGCTTGACCATGTCTTATATAGTGACATCTCACTATCTCACACAATTAGCCCATCTGCATGGAGGTTTCATCTCAGCTTCAAAGTCTGATGATCTACTGATGTCATCTAAGGGGTGTTCACAGTGACAGCTACTGTTTGTAACTGGCAGGCTGCAGCATTTAACTGAGAACTCCACTGTCTGCACTCTGATTGGTATCTGCTGTGTCTGGTCATTGCTGTTTTGCATGAGGCCATACTCAACACAAGTACACAAAAGTAAACTCTGTTGTTATATTACAAAATGTGTCACACATAGCATGTGTACATTGCATTCTTAGCACTGCCACAAGGGGAGCTACAACAATTATTACTGTAAACTGTCTTTTACTGTTTTCTGTTCCAAAGTTAAAATTTATAACCAAGTCCAGCTTGAATAATGACATGTCCAGTTTAATGGGACAACAGACATGTAAAAGGTGACCCTATACGATTGCATACTTGCGTAACGTATGTTACTGGAACAATACTTTGACACATCGGCGACAGTCTTAACTCATGTTGTCTAAAATCATCAGTAAATTACTATGATCGTTTTGTTCCTATATATTACTGTCAGGGTGAATCCTACTCAGATCGGCTGCAAGTAGATCACTTGTACACTGTCTGTAGACTGTTCATGTCTTGGCTGGAAACAGTCAGTTTCTGGGCTGCCATTCTGTTGCTCTTTTGCTTGGCCACACAGTGCTGTTCTCTGTAGTGAAGAGCTTCAGTTAACAATCTGTACATTGTGTCATTTGACTGTATTACTGAGCATGTGCAGATGCAGAAATACATTTTGTCTCGAACTTGATGCTTTTATTTGGATTCTATGAAACTGAATCAGTCAATTATGTTACATTATATTCTGAAAAACAGCAGGGTTTTGTTTGCCAATAACGTTTTTCTTCCTCTGCCTCTTCCTCCATATGACAAGAAATGTTAAACGTCGAGGATATGACCCCAATGCTGCTGCCATCTAGTGGACAGAAAGGAATGCTGCTCTCCAGAGCTGGGCTCCTGTTTTGCTGCTATTTTCAGGCTATAGTTGAAAATATTATGTATAATAGAGAAAAATTCAACAATACCTAGTTACCAATAGTTATGTAGCTCCACCCCCTTTTATAAGCCCCACCTTCTCTCAAAGAGCCATCTTTCCAACATATCTCCTCTTCCTGAATAGCCAGATTGTTCAAAAGCATATCACAAAACACAGCTTAGCTGAGGCACCCTGATTGAAGGTTTTGCATGGCTAAACTAATTATATCCGGCGAAATACAGCATTACAACCTAAGAGCAGATAATTACATGATAATTGCCCTGTTAAAACATGACCATCATTCCTTGATTGTTTGTTTGACAGGTAACTGATGGCTGCATGCGTAAGCCTCAAAGAAACGTGTTTTCTATACTAGTCCACATATACACAGCAGTAGACACCCTCATGTTATTATAAACCTGTATGATTTTCTCTCTTGTGTAAAAAATTAAAGGTGGTGTTGTAGATCATGGACATATTGAATGTTAGAACTAAAGAATAAAAAAACAGTTCATAAGCCATAAGATAATTGTGAGTAAATAAAATCTTAATTGCACAGAAATACAAAAACCTCTAACACTCCCCGAGACTCTCTGAGACTCAACACACTTAAGACTGGAGCAGATTCCTGTCTTTGACAGTCATAGAGGAGCACAAACTTAACCACTGAGTCAGTCCACTGCACAACACACTTAAAGGAATAGTCAGCCAAAAATGAAAATTATCTCATACTTTACTCACCTTCAAACAATCCTGGGTGTATATGACTTTCTTTCAGCTGAACACAGTCAGAGTTATTAAGTAATATCCTGGCTCTTCCCAGCTTTGGAATGGCATTGAAGCCACATAAAAGCACACCCATCATCATAAAAGTAATTAATACTCCAGTGTGTTTAAAGTAAAGATCTAAAGTAAAAAAAGAATTCATGTTTTGAGCTAATTAAATCATTTATACATCACATATCCATGTAAACACACAATTCAGAGAGCTTATTTCAAATATGGTGGCATACAGATAATCTCAGATCTCATTGGTTCTTGCGTGTCTTGTGATGTGTTGTCTTTTACTCTATTTAATGCCATTACAAAGCTGCGAAGAACCAGGATATTTAAACATAAATTCGACTGTTTGACTGAAAGAAGAATGTCATACAACTTAGAGTGCCTTAAAGGTAAGTAAATTATGGATTCATTTTCAATTTTAGGTGAACTGTTCTTTTAAAGGTGTCTTGAAATTAAAGGTGTTCTAAAGCATTGTTGGCTAAATGAGATGTGGCAGATAGTTAGGCAAATATTTTCAGTCAGTTTTAATTTTACTATGTTCCTCACACAAGCTATTTACAATATGGTGGATGATATGAGCAGGAGTACATGATGGCATCACATCATTTCTATCAGATGATGTAATTTTTTTATTTTGTATTTTTGGTAAATAATGTGTTCAGCGCCCATTTTTAGTAATATTCATGATCAAACTGTTATGTTTTCAACAAACATTCATGTTAATTCTTTTGTACATTTAGTACACACTGTATTAAGTCATTTAGTGATGGGTTGTTAGTTGTGCTCTGACACAGGGCTGGACGCAGGTGAACGTCTACACATGCTGTATATCACACTTTGAATTAGGTGACTGTAAGCCAGAGATCTAAAGAAAAACATGTTGCACAGCACTTTATTGTAGTGTTGATTCACCTGCTGTTGTAGTACACTTACCTGCCACTCAGTTGTAACCACAGACCCATTTGTCAGGTTTTTAAGATCTATTCTTCAGAGCTAATCATGTGGTCTTTGAGCATATTGATCACCTTCAGTGTACAGCACTGCTGACCCTACTGAAGATTATTGTTTTGCTGTATGACTTCACAATAGTGGGCTTATTACTCTGTAAGTATGAAGTGTGAATGCTCAAACCCATAGGAAAATATATTACAGAGACTGTGCTGTGCTATATGTGCATGTCAGCTACAAACCTTTTGTTTACTATGCAAATGAAGATGTTGCACAAAGCAAAGGGATGAAACAGTGAAATATCATTTTAAAATATCACAGTTGTCCTGTTCTTTGGTTTAGCTTTGACAGATTGTTATATCACCATCCATTTATCAGGAGCTAAACAACTTTAATAAAAAGGAATAAATGTGTTTCCTACATTTAAAAACTCATTTAGCAGACAGATAATGTTTCACATTTGAGGTCTAAACACAGGCTGACATCAGCTCTGTTCTTCACCCTAAATGTTTCTACATTTATTTGCTGCTGTTAATCATAGAAATACATAATACATGCAAGAACATCATTAAATGAACAATAAAATCAACAGTATTTTACACCTCTGAGTCTCTGTGTTTATTTATTCTGGAATGTTTTCAGAGGTTTTCAGGCGAACTGTACATGAAACAAAATCCATGAAAATCCATGAAATTTAGGGAGAATATACTGGGAATGATTTATACTTGTGTGATTTCACAAGGTACATATATTTTTTTCTAAATTTTTGAATAGAAATATGACAACGTAGCTACAAAAAGCTATTGAATGTTCAAAAGAAAGAAAAACTGCATGAGGAGACATAAAAAGAAAAAAAGGAGGCACAGATCAGCCTTTTGAACTAAATATGCTTTTAGTGTACAGTTGACAATTGCCTACAGTTAACCCTTGACTCAGTATTGTTTTATTGTGTTCAGTTGATCAACTAATGTATACATTAAAAACAATATAAGTCGCTTTTGATAAGTGTCTTCCAAATGCATGAAATGTAAACATACCTAACTATTACAAAAATATTGTATTTATCTGGTTAAAGTTTGCAATTTACAAAAAGAGGGTGGGTGAGAGAGTGAGGGCAAGTAAGAGGGTGTGTGAGAAGAGAAGTGAAAGGTGAGTTTGGGTGAGTAAGAGGGTGAGTGAAGGTGTGTGAAAGGGTGAGCTAGGGTGAGCGAGGGCAAGTGAGAGGGTGTGTGAGTGAGTGACTGAGTGAGTGAGAGGATGAGCGAGAGGACAGCGGAGGAGAGAAGAGCTGTATTTTAACGGCACTTTTTCTTATACTTCACTGCACGTTTACTCTGACACATCCAAATCACATTTAATAACTGTAACAACAATATTCTAGTAAGTTGAATCAGGTGTGTATATGAGGAAAAGACCAATTCCAGAATGTAAATGAGCAGGACAGATAAACATAAAATCAATGTTTATGGAGCTTAACTGGTGCCAGCAATGCCAAGATCATGGGTTTCATTTAGGGCTGGGCGATAAAACGATAACGATATGTATCGCGATAGACACTTGATCGATATCAATAAAAAATGTGTTCGATAAAACATTCAATATTTTTTATTCTTCATCGGAAGAAAACAGAGGTTGCGAAGCAAGTTTGGTTGCATTAACAAAGGCACTCGCTCTCTGGTAACCTACCAACGTAGGGAGTGACACGCTAACAGCCAATCATGTAACAGTATCATGTTTGGTTGCGCCATATCGTTGTCTCGTGCTGGTCTGCTGGATTCCTC
>JAZGTI010013579.1:0-14750 GCA_036877585.1 Botia kubotai
ATATATATATATATACTGTATATAAATGTATCACTCAGCATTCAAGTCTTGCTTAGGTTCAATAAATGTTTAGCATAAAGCCATATGATTAGTTTACCCCAGCTCTATCCCTATGGGGCATTGTATCTAACTAGCAAGCACTGTTCTGTAGTAACCGGCTTTGATGTATTACTGCTGATACTGAACTGAAATTTTGCATGCTAAAAGCTCATGAAAAGATTCCACTGTATTTCTAAATTAATTATAATAATATAAACTACAAAAAGTGCTCCATCAAAAGTACTCTGTTGAGATCATAAGATACTTTTATCCAAAGTGCATTCGAGGTATACATTTTATCAGTATGCGTTTATGGGATTCAAACCAACAACCTTTGGCGCTGCTAACACGATGCGCTACCAGTTGGACTGTTTCCATTATATTGCTGACTGCTGGGAATGATTTTTGATAGTCAAGAAATAAGAGGATCACCTGTAGAACGAATCACTGCTTACAGTCCGGTGATTTTACATGCGCTGTCCACTAAAAGAAGAAAATTATGCAGGCTGAGATGTCTGGACAGTTAATAGCCTGTGCTTTTATGCCAATAAGATCCCCAGACTGGTACTTGGCTGTCCAAAGCTCCTGATCAGATCACTGCTGAGTTTGTTCTTTGCTCTCTAGTAGGTGCCAATATATAAATTGGCTGGGTGAAAAATCAATACTCTTCAGTTTGATGACCAAGCACAGACTTATGTGATGGTTATATCTTGACAATTTGGGTTTTCTGTAAAACCTTTATCCACAATGGCATGTCATTTACTTTATTTTTTGAGAACATACTAGTTGCAGAAACAGCAACCCTTAATCAGCCTTGATATAAGCAAGCACTTTGCTAAAACCAGTCTCTCTTTAATACACCCTCCCTTCCTATCCCAAAATCTTTAACCTTTATGATACCAAAGAAACAGTAAACAAGAAAGTAAGTGTAAGTGTTTCATTAAAATATGTGATTTTGAATTCTTCTGGTTTTATTGTACCCTGCAGTTGGTCTTTCTGTAAAGGAGATGCGATTAGGTTAATTCTAGATATAGCAGTCTGCCCATCCTGGAATTAGACACAATTCAATATCAAGAAGAACAGTTACAATACTAAATTAAGGATTAATAAAGTTTACTCTACTATATTATTTAAAAAAAAATAACATCTTAAAAAAATCAAACATGTTAAAAAAAATGTTAAAGGACTTTTATACATTATAAGGTTTCTTTTAATATTGATGTTTAAAAAAATAAAATCCCACACACTATTGATACTTGCAAATAGTGCAAGTATCACTATTTTATATTGTATGAAAAAATATTTTTATTCACTATTTTTTAAACAGTTTATACAGTAGGTATATGCCTGATGGAGGACATAAGACCGAATCGTTGCATTCAACATAGGTAGGTCATAGAACCAAAACACTGATATTTTTTTATATCATTTGCAAGTATCAATAGTGTGCTGGATTTTATTATTATTATTGACTTATTATTGTTTGGTCATCTGTCCTACCCACCTATTTATTATCTGCAGGTGTGTGAGGTTTGATTGAATATTAATGTTTTAAAAATAACACACATTTCTTTGGGTCTCAAAGGTTCAGGGTTAAATCTGCAGCAGTCTGTATTTATTTACATTTAATTCACAGAAAGAGAGATGGAATATACTCCCTTTGTCCCTGCTGCGGCCTCTGTTTCAGCTTCTCATTGATATTTTATCTCTGCCTCTCATTAAAATGCTCCCCATACCTCCCTCTCAGTCAGCAAGATCTTGAAAGAAAACCAGTTGATGCTGAGCCAACACATCCATCTGTGCTATAAATAGAAAGCTCACCTAGTAATGGGTCAGTGAAATATTCAATTCATTTGCAACACTTGCAACCTCTCTTACTTCCTCCTGGGATTACTGCCAACTGTGTGCCTAAAACAGAAACAATGCACGGGAGAAAACAAATAAATAAATACATACATAATAAATTGTGTGAATTTCAGAGAGAACGTCAAGAAACTGAAGTACGAGTAGCCAGGCATATATGTAAAATGTGGAATGTTTTATTGCTCAAAGGTTGCAGTTTTACTGCTCAGGAGACTCAGTCATTAATGGCTCATTTATGTAACAACTATATCTCAGAGGTTTATCAATATGATCTTTAGGGGAAATAAAAAAGACAGAAATGCTAATCGTTGACATGCCTTAAGATTTTAGTGTTGTCTTGAGTATTGTGTTCCCGTAGTTCATTCACAATGTAGGAACATTGTGTTAGCGCCATGAAGGTTGTGGGTTTGAATCCCAGGGAACACATATACTGATTAAATAACAATGTTTATATTGAATGCACTGTAAGTCACTTTGAATGAAAGTGTCTGCCAAATGCATAAATGAAAAACGTGAGACATTAAAGAGACATTAGTCCTTTACCTTTCTTATGTGACATCACCGAAGTTTTGAACGTAGCAGTCAATCTGGCTGATTGATATTATCACGGGATTATCCTTGACTGTATTCAACCAGTTTGCGCCAATTCCTCATCCTTTCCCATACCAGAGATGACAGCAAATCCATCTTATTTGCTCCATCTTAGTCTATATTTCCTACTCCAGAATTTCCCTATGTAGCTGTAGATAAGCAGAGAGTGACAGTAACTGGGGGTTCCTGATAAGTGTCATATCCTAAAGCTCAAACAGAAATAAGCAGAGGTGACAAATCTAGAAGCTTCTAAATGACAACATTTCCTCCCAAATCCATCTGTTCCCTGCCAGCAAACACACAAACAGTTTTTGTAAGTGTATTTCTATATTTAAAATGGAAGGCTATCAATGTACTTTTGTAGAAGGTTGTTCTGCAGGCTTGTTTTTCCTAGAGGGAAGTTTGTTCTTTCGAAGCCTTTTCAAAATGTAGGGCAAACTGATGCTGTAACAGTAGCCTCTATAAAACAAATTCTGAATTGTATGTTGTGCCACTTACATTCCACAGGCATTTTGCTTTGCTAAAGTGCTACACATGGAAGTGATAAGACTATAATGGCCATTATATTTGCCATTGAAAACTTTCTTTTTGGTGTTTGGTGTCTCGTTGTCTATCAAAGGATGCACCCAGACTGTCCTTGAGAAGAAAACAGTTTGTCTGCTGATAATTGCAATCCATCTGCTCAATGAAAAACAATCTGTGCTCTTACATACAGTTCTGCACATCAGGAGCTTTTTATAGAACAGATGGAAAATCTAGCTTTGGTGTTAAAGTTTTTTTATTTGTAAAAGCTTTTGTTCTACTTTTACTAGTGCTTCAAACTGATCATATTTACAGTCATTTATTCAAAACCTCTTGGTTTGGTTTCATTTATCACACCCTTTGTTTTAAATGCAAAGATATTGTAACATCTAATTAAAACATTTTATTTAATCACCAAAACACAAAAATGATCTTCTTTCAATGTAATATGCTTTTGTGTTTTGTATACATTGTTTAGTATGTGTAAATCTGTTGAAAGCATTTTTGATATGGCAGGTTAATAGTTGTAGTCAGCAGTTGATGGAAGATCAAGTTACTTGAAATAGTTAAAACTAGTTCTAAAGGACATTGATAAACTTAAATTAAGGTCTGACAGAGACCTTAAAGTTATGACATTTTATCTAGTGGCACAATGGAAAATAATTTATTCTATATCTAGTTGTATTCATGTTCTCTTCATTTAGTAAATAAATGAAAAGGGTATCAAAAAAATCTACTATATAAAACTATAAATATTCCAGCTCTGTCACCAGTGCTGTTTCAGTGTAATGTGTTTTGACATTGTCGCAGACTGACATAATGGTCCAAGTCAAAGTTTTCTTATGAGAACTTTCCCATTGACCAAACTGTATGGTCACCCTGTCAGTGTTTTTCTTTGGCATAGCATAAGCTCATTCACGTGCATGGCGAACACAAAATATTTTTACACAGGGTCAAAGGGCTGCGGCACAAAAAGTTATGTAACATGGATTAGACCAACGTTATCTAGCTAAGATCAGAAAACTGTCCTCTATTTATATACTGTGACCCCCAAAAAAGAATAAGTGCTGTTTAATTTTCAAAGGCTGGTGGATGTTCTCTCTGTCAGTCACAGAGATGCTGACTAAGTCTAACCCATGTGTTTTTCAACATTTTAGTGAAAACAGATAGTCATTAGTCATAAGATTAAAATGTGCTGTTAAACTTTTATTTATTTAATACTAAGAGTGAAAAAATCCAGTTAAATTTACAGTGAAAACTGGCAGCTGTGGGGGGCAGAAATCCCCTAGTTGTATATATATATATATACATATATATATGTGTTATATATTGTATGTATGTATGTATGTATGTATATATATATATATATATATATATATATATATACACACACAAACAAGCTTCTCTTATGCAAGTTCTTTCATGTCTAAAGGTAATGTGTTGTCATAACAGTAAAGTTTTGCAGGAATTTCGTTCTCAGAGCATTGAGAGGAAGGATGTGTGCTATAAATAAAAGGTATGTCTCTGAGTTCCTGTGCTCTTTGACCTAAACATAGCTCATTGTGAATGTTAATGTTCTAGATGTTAGCACAATAGCGCTATGGTACTGAATATCTGTAATAATACAGTGTTTCCCTTGTACAGTTGGTCTTAGTGTCTAAAAGCCACAAACACACACAGATACTCACAACACACTTTGTGGTAGCAGTAGACCATTGATTAGAATGTGGTTGTTGCTAATTGCTGTTTTGTGGTGGGCCAACAACCTCATTGTTCTGCTGAACAGAATCACATAGTTAATGATATTTTTCCGGTCACTGAATTTGGATTGATGTGGTGCAAGATTTTAAGTCCAATTCTTTGTCAAAAGATTGAGTCTAATTAGGAGCCAGGACAGCGTAAACATTTCTCTGCGGGGATCTCGACATTACTTTAGTTTAATGAGAGCTTTTGTATATCAAAGGTCACAGTTAATACTTCCTACGCAAAATTACTGCATTATTGGTTCTTGAAGATGGTGGTATGTACTCGAGACTACAATATAGCCCAGATGTAAATGTTAATCATAATCCTCATTAGCTTTTGAGTCAATGAGGCCATAAAATTTGTTCATGTACATAAAGTTGGACAGATTTTGGAGGATATTACATGATCTTTAACTTGAACATATATTGGTTTATCGCTCGAAAGTTACACATAGCTGGCTTGTGTTTCACCTCGAATCAAACAAAACCACATAGTGGTTTGCTATAGCAACCATTAGAGGACAACATCAAGGAAAATGCATTCATAATGCATTTTTGTGCCTTGCATGTAAATAATATATTAATGATTAAGCTATATTAAATAATATACAAGCCTATTCAGTAATGTTCTTCATGTTTAAAGTGAACATATTTCTATTTTATCTAACAAAATTTTTGCCCCATATCTTTTGTCAAATCTTGCCTAACTTATAATGAAAGATTAGCTCATAACCGTGAAAACTGTAACTGAGCTATAAAAGACTCAGATGACATCATGTTCACAACACTCTTAAAAGTTGCCCGTGACATTTATCTAACAGTTTGACATAATCTCCATCCCAGCATTATGGGTAGGTTTTGTATGATGATTTCACAATCAGATCAAATCAGATAAAAGAATTACAAAGTGTGTTGGAGGAAGTGTGTGAACCCTGTGACTATGGAACACTAAGTGTTTGGAGTGCACGTGTTCCTTTGATACTGCTCTGTCTTTGCCCAAAAGACCCACAATTTTAGCCACTTCACTGAGAGACAGCCTGACTGCCAAGGTGAAAAGACAATAGTGAAGGGAAAAAGGAAACAGAAGACAGTGTCGTTAGGAAATAAAATCTGGTGTCTTTTTTCCCAAACAACATGTCTGTATTTTAAAATCATGTCTCAGAATGAACTATGATAATCCACTGTATCATCTCCAGCAAGCACAACATTTCTGGAGTTTTCCTGGGCAGCTGTGCAAAGTAAAATAAATGCTCTGAAACTCCCTAATACTTCACATTTCTACATTATAATTCCATGCACACAAATGGCAAACCAGATATCATCATTTGCTATTGATGACTTTCTTACTGTCAACGTTATACACGAGGCATCGTATGTCTTTTCAATCTCATCACAATGGGGAAAATATTAGGAATGTGTGACTTTATTACATTCACAGCTGGAAAATTCCACCATCAACAGGCCATTATGGAAATGTCGTTCAGATTGATGGTTTCTTTAATGACACGTTAAAGAAAGCATTTGAGGTTTCAGTCAATGCAAGCTGTAAAAAGAATTCAAATCAACACCCAAAGAAACCTTGAACAGGAAACATTTACATCGGACACGTGCTGCGCTCTGAGAACTTCCCAGCTGTTAGTGTAGTGTCAGATGATGTTCAGTACAAATGACAGCATTAAAAATAGAAACGTTGCTGCTACTGCCGACAGCTTCTAAAATTCAATATATTTTTTTACTTTACATGTACTGTAAACTGTACATCTCTCTCCATCAACCTTTATGATACAAACGAAAGTTGATCATTTCCAAAGCAAACAAGACGTTATATTTATTGACTTATGCAGGGTGACCTGCTACAATTGATTGACGCGCATTAGATGCTGAGAGACAGAAACTGACCGTGAGCGCGCATGAGAACAGCCCGTCCAATTATCCGTGTGTCCCCTTTGGACACTCCCTTCTCACTTCAGCGTTTACTCAACCGAGAAATCCAGCGCTCAGTTCCAAGATACTGCTCGAGTGGAGATTTAAAACTGGACCGAGCCATGATTGTCCAGAAGAGGCGACGGAGTGATGCGAATGCGTTTAGTGTCAAGATTAACAGCCTTATTACGCTCGCGTGTTTCTGAGAAAAAGCAAGACAACAACTCAGGTAACCCAATACTCAAGACAGCTGATGAGACGCAGTCAAAAGAAAGCATCTGACAAAGCAGTAAGTACGCAATCTGTGTTTGCATCACTGTGTTGTTTTGCTACAGCATTTGGCAATCTGCGTAAAAGTTACTAATATTCTTTGCGCTGAATAAAGCGAAAAGTGTGCATGGCTGGAAACCTCCGTGTCTTCAGTAACTAATAGATTACAGACTCTGCGGTCTTATTTGTGTACAAAAACAAAATATGCAGCTCTGCGTTTGTGCTAAAACTTGTTACCTTGCTCAAGATCACAGCTCCATGCGCTTTGCATACTGGATACTGGTGAGAAAATTACGTTCACTTTGTCACTGGTTTGCTAGAAAGGGTTTCCACACTTAACTGGAACACTGCAGGAGCCAGGTAGAAGGGTGAGAAAGAACAAAATGAATATCCTGTCAGATGAAAGGCCAACCTCTCTCAGCCTAAAGTTAAATTGTAAATCATAATCACCAGGCAAACACATTTCTTTGCATAGTGATGAATAAAGATGCTGATTCACATTAATAACAAGACATAATTTAAAGCAAAATGGTGTCTATAAAAGTAAACAAAACCCTGCAGCTGTCTGTGCTTTTCATAGCACTTATTATTTATTAATGAATCTATGGAAAAACATGAATGTGCTTCTTTAAATACAAAGTCAAATATAAAAACAAACATATTCTGAATGAATATAATATAGGTGGATTTTTAAATGGAAATAAAACAAGCTTTAAAATGAATATCACCTCAGCAGTACTGTAGCTTCTTTAAAATCGCTTGCTTTTAAACTCATCACTCTACCCTAACTCACTCCCTCTCTCTTTCCTCTCTCTCCCTTTGTTCTCCCCAGTGGCTGCACCTGATCTTTTAGATCCAAAATCAGTCACACACAACACCAAACCACGGCTGTCCTTCTCCTCCAAGCCCATTGTCTTTAACTCCGGCGATGACTGTGACACCCTAACCACTGTAATGAAGTGGAAAACAGTGTTGGCGATCTTCCTGCTGGTAGTTTTGTACCTGATCATTGGAGCCACTGTGTTCAAAGCCCTGGAACAACCCCAGGAGAGCTTGCAGAAGTACCTGATCGTGAAGGAGAAAATTGACTTCCTCTCCCAGCACGCCTGTGTCAACACCTCTGAGCTGGAGGATCTGGTGAAGGTACGAACTCTAATCTTTGAATATGTAGAATGTTTGTTTTTATATTTGACTTTGTATTTAAAGAAGCACATTCATGTTTTTCCATAGATCCATTAATAAATAATAAGCGCTATGAAAAGCACAGACAGCTGTGGGGTTGTGTTTACTTTTATAGACACCATTTTGCTTTAAAATGTCTTGTTATTAATGTGAATCAGCATCTTCATTCATCACTATGCAAAGAAATGTGTTTGACTGGTGATTATGGTTTACAATTAACTGAGAGAGGTTGGCCTTTCATCTGCCAGGATATTCATTTTGTTCTTTCTCACCCTTCTACCTGGCTCCTGCAGTGTGATCTTTCATCTGTGTGCTAGATATTGGAATGGAAAGTATTTTTGCGTGGATACAATTGCCCCTCTGGATATTGATTCAAAGCATATGCTGATTTAGTCTGTGGGACATTGAGTAGATCAACTAATCTTTGCCAAAATCAATAGGCGACTCTAAAGTTGGCAGAAACGGTCTGTGATCTGATTATTTTGTGGGCTTTATTACAAAAATGCAAAAGAAATAGCCTTAAAACACTAATTGGTAATCCAAAGCGTATTGGTCTTACATATGTTTTCTTACACATAGAGTGATGAAAAAGATTTACTGTATCATGCTGATATCATATATATATATATATATATATATATATATATATACTCAAATACTGACAATATCCTCACACTGATTGTGTCTGTGTAATAATTAAATGGCATATTATAATTTACACTTATCTGCTCTTCCAAAGGACGGCTGCTACCAGTTAGAGTTTCCTTTAATTTAGCAATAGTGATTTCATTTAAAACAGTTTTACTGTGCAGTAATTGAATATGCTTCTGATATTACATTGCTAATTGGCTGTGCCTGCTGAAGCCTGTTGGATTTACTTTTGTTTCATAAGCATATAGAATATTAATTGACAATACAAGCTTTAGTGCAGAGGCAAGTATCTGCCAAATGTACCAAATTATTCCAGCGGCAAAACATCCTGGTGCTTGCATGTTATCGCTATGTTTCATTTTTAAGGAAATAAACATTGTATATTGCATTTGATTTTAAAGCACTGTGATGCATTAAAGCTACATGTCATCAAAAAATTTTAACTGTAGCCTTGAACCCTAGGAGACCACTCATACTTCACATACTCCAGCCCTTTACAAAAAATCACAACTAACACACTGCCTTCACCTTTTTCCAATCTCTATAATTATATTATTTATTATAGTAATTGTAGCAGCACTTAGTATAGTAAGTGTACACTGAAAAGTGTTGACTGTAAAGAAACTTCATGGAAATACTGCCCTCTCTTTACCTCTCTCCTTTGGCTGGGCTGCCCTGTGGCCAGCTGGGAGCAGCAGGCATTGGGGAAGCAGCTGCGATACGCTGCAGGCTTTTCCAACATTGCTGCTGTATGTAGGTCAGAAGGACCTGCATACTCATGTGCAGATGTTTACTTGTTTAAAGCACATTGATGCTGTCTGCTTAGGTAGCATAAATGTGTTATATGGAATTAGAGCGCACCTTTAAAACACTTGGTGCAGCTTGCTGGAGATTGGTAGGGAACCTCCTGATCTGTATTTGATTGGATGACTCAGTCACGTGTTATCAGAGAGTTTGTTATGAGTTAAGGACCTTGGACAGCTCCAAGTCTTGCCCTTTGCGTAGTTAAGTTTCTTAAATATGTAAGCCATAGATGGCATACTTTGGTATGATATCTAAATAGCTAATACAGATTTAGCCCTGCTTTCCAGTAAAGCTGTTACCTTCCACTGCATTTAAAACATTACCATACTCAAGTGAGTGTTAACTGCTATTTAAAACCTATTTTACTATATTTTATATTTTATTATATAAATTTTATATACTGTGAACTTTCTGAGTGAAACAGGATATCCGAGGAGAAAAATGTAGGGCAGAACTTTTGATTGGATGGTGGGTGTTACATTCTAAATGAAGTGATTGGTTAACAGTGGTTACCATTAACCAATAGTCAGTAAGGCCTTGGTGACATCAGCAGATAAGGAAATCTTTTAGACAAAGAGCAAGATTATTTGGTTAACAATTTGATTAAAGAATTGAGGTACAATTAGAAGAAGAGGTACAGTCTGAAAAATAATACAAGTATGACATTATTCCTGCTGAGCGCACAGACACACAAACACAGGCACAGACATTTGATAAGACAGCCATTCACTATAATGGATTTGGCAGTGAATAAAATTACTGATCAGCTCCTGTCTCAACTCCCAGTCGACACGGTAATGTGTAACGTAGAATCCAGAGATGCTGCGGAACACTGATAAAGAACAGATCCACGCCTTCGTTTGCAGCAATAGAATTTAACTGGAGCCAGTCATCTGCTCATTCAGAGACATGCTGTCTGTATCTTATTCAAATGTGTTTTGGTAGTCCACATAATAGCAACTGAGGTTTAACTGCAAAACAGTAATAGTAATGCCGTGATGAATATAATTCAGCCAAGGAAATAACAACTATGGCTCTCAGCTTCTAAATGAACAGAATGAATTACTAAATTCATGTTTGACCTCATATCACTTCTTCATACCTTATACTTATGTGAAATCTTTAATGTGTGGAATAAATTACTATCCAATTTTGTTGTATAGAAAAGAGCAAATCTGGCAAGCTTATTTTTCTTGTTTCACAAACAGAGTAATATGGGGTCAAAATGATAATATGGGGTCAAAATGATTTTTTGAGATTAATCGTGAGATGTGTTCTGTCATCCACAGCAAGTGGTGTCTGCTATCCGTGCCGGTGTCAATCCTTCAGGTCACCCCTCTAATGACACCAGCATGTGGGACCTCAGTAGTTCCTTCTTCTTTGCAGGGACCGTCATCACCACGATAGGTAACAGCTCTACTACTTCCTGTGTCAAAGTATTTATCAGGACATTGTTCAGTGACATAACTGAGATAGCAGTTTTACACACTTTTACATATTATATGTTGATTGGCTTTTGGACCTTGGTCAGGGTAGATGCCATATTTAACTTGATGTGTATAAAAATGAGACTGTGAGTGGTAGATATTAATAGATTTGCTCAATAGATTGTACTGTTTTAAGGTCTTAGGCCGCGTGTAAATTTCACAACACGTTATGACCACAAGGTTGCTAAGGGTGTGCACTCTGCATATTCAACATGGATGCATTTCTCAGTAAATAATCAGCAACTGCATGTTTTGATTTTAAATTTTGGATGTGTAGGAAACGATATTGAATAAGCCTAATTAATGAACAATGACTAATCCTTTCAACAGCTTTGACCGTTCTTGAATACATACGCGCAACACCTTTGTAACTTGCTGGAGCAGAGCCAAGGAGTGTATTAGAGCCCCACCCCCTCACTATCCCCAGTGTCCTTACTAGGATGTGAAGTGTAAAATGTAATTAATGAACCGAGCACGTCTGATAGCTTGACCTTTTATTCAGAGAAGAAAGAGGCCAAGGTCTGGGATTGTTTCCCATCAGTTCATCAGTTCTCCATCAGTTCATCAGTTCTCCAGGTTTTAGATGATGGTGATTCTGACAGTGTGATATCAAATATTGTAGGATGATAAATCAGCTGGAGAACAATGTCAAGACTTTAACTTCATCAGGTCCTGAATGTTGCATATATCATAAAGATCTGATTTAATCCTATAGCATCATAAGTAACATCTTATTAACATAAACATTTGAAAAGGATTATAACCCTGATGACAAATGAATGTTCATAGATTTAGATATCAGACACCTCACAGTGCTTTTTCAAACAGGTTGTTTTGAATTATTATGTTACCATTGTTGTATTTTTTTATTATGTAATAATATTAACTCAAGTATTGAAAATGATCAAATCAAAATGTTTCTACTAGTTTTTAAAATTTATTAGACTAAACAAAAGAATTGGTTTATAAGATACAAAATACAGTATGGGGAAAAGATTTGGAGAACTATTGTACATTTGCGAATGCTTTGACTTTCTTGAGAAAAATTCATTAAAAACTAGAAAGCTGAAATTTTTATATTAATCTCAAAGCAGCTGTCTAACACTTTCTGAAGTTTAATTGGGCTGTCTCAAAAATAATTTGGAAATGATTATTTATTAATTACTGAATGGGCTCTGTTGTGTACATTCATAATATTACACTTATTAAAAATGAGACTTTTTCCAAAGAAAAAATTAATATTTTTTCGGAATTTTGCCATTTTATGTAGACAAAGATGTTCAAAAAATTATAAGTCAAATACTTTGCATCAAATCCAAAACAGTAAGAAATGTTGTCAGAAGACAGTGACCGTGTTGGCTTTGACATGCTGTGAGATTCAATCGATCATTTTGCTACAGAGGGTTTGACGCCATGAATTCACACCACTTCATACTTGCTCATTTGTGTCATCCAGGGAAGTCACAGGCTTGGCCTTCAAAACCCAAACTGTTAATTTGTCATCAATATGGGGACCACTTAGACAGACAAAACACTGCCATTTATTGTCATTTGAATGAACCTGTCAACACCTCCTGTCACCCCTTCACCACCAAAAACACACACACAAGACACTCTGGAGAGTATTTATGTGGCCATCTGTTGGTGACGGCATCATATTTACTAATACACAGAAATCAGCAGAGCGTGAGTGCAAAACAGGAATATTTGCCATCGCTGGAGCTCTCAGAAGAAACACTGGTGCGCTCATTAAACTCAATCAGACAGTGTTGTTACATGAGGTTTGCGTCAGTCACTCAGAAAGTAGCTGTTTCTCTAATGAAGGTGGCATGACAATTTTGTCTTCCCATGTCAGACTGACTTGTGTTGTGCTGAGAGAAAACCTATGAGGTTCTTACCATGTTTTTTACTGAGAACAGGTATTATGTATTATTAACATACATAACATTTTTAACCCATAATTCCAGATTTGGTGTGTTATGTGTGCATGTATTCATTGTGTGTTTTTAAACTGTTGCTGCATGGTAAAGTTTTTTGACTGCATCATGCTTTAATTCATTCTCCTACAAGTTAATTATACATTATTGCGCTATTTTCCCTTGAAACACCATAAAGGTGAAGAATTTATCTGAGCAAAATAAAATTAACATTTCCGGTTGTGTTTAAATCAGAAGAAAATGGAAATGTTAAGCCATTGAAACATGTTATAAATTTTTAATGCTTAAGAACTAAAATGCCTTATCACATTACAGTTAATCTACTGGAATAAGTGTTCTGTGCATGTTCAACTGTGAAGAGATGTGCATTACTTTTCCAAGAAGAAGACGCTGTGTAAAGACGTAACTGATACTTGTCTCCGTTATGCTATGTGCAATTAAGCTTGTCTCACAGGAAACCAATCATTTTAGTTTTTTATGGTTTTTGATTTAATTACACTTCAAAGACAGATTGTATGAGAAGTGATTGACCCTTTTTAATGAGCCTCAAGGAACTGTGACATAATTGGATGGAGGCCGTTCTGGAAATGGCCCCCCATTGTTCCACAGAACTAAGGGTGGGCCTGACCGGTTGTAAGCTGTAGCTTTTTGCTCTTGTAATTGCTGGTATGTTTGTTGATTCCATTATACGACAAACATGGTATTCTCTGTCTGTCAGACTCTGCTTATTATGAGTAATATTATGAGTTTTACTCATAGCTTATTATGAGTAAAACTTTTTGAGTCATCGACTGTAACCAATCAGCAAAGCTTCTCAATCAGCAACAGCAGTTTGTTCAGTCTCACCTTAGTAACACAACATGCAAACATAATAATGCAGCAATTAAACCCTTCAGGTCAAACATTTTAAATTTGAATCCTTGGTGTTAAACTGATTAGGCTTCTTAAGATTGATTCTTGAATTTAAACCAAGACCCCTAAAAAAAAGCCCTTTGGAAATGGTCTCTTGGCTGAATCTGATGTCATGTATAATTCATCTCACCTGACTGCGATCCTCTCTGGGTAATGTGCATTAATGCGCTCATATTTTAATCCTGCATTAATATCTTACACCTAAAATTTGTCCAATTAGCATGTAAATGTGTTTGCTATACCTTTTCCTTTAGCTAAATTTAGAGACTAAAGTTAATTTCTTCGAAATTAAAGAGACGTTTCATGTGACCCGTATAATGTAGCACTAATGTTCTCGGACAGATAAATAAGGATCTATCTGACAGCATTTTTTCTGTTTCTGCAGGTTTTGGAAACATCTCTCCACACACAGAGGGAGGCAGGATCTTCTGCATTATCTACGCCCTGCTAGGTATTCCACTCTTCGGCTTTCTCCTGGCTGGAGTGGGCGATCAGCTGGGCACCATATTTGGCAAAGCAATTGCAAAAGTGGAAAAGATGTTTGTGGTGAGTGATTACAATCCTTGAGAACAATGGTGAGAACAATCCTTACAAACGTTAGTATTCAGTCTTACTGGCTAACCTTAACCGAATCAATTTATTTGTGCAGTTTTTATTTGTTCAGTTTTTGACAAACAGATGAGAACATTTTACTTGTTGATAGGAAATATGAAAATAAAAAATAAATAAAACAAAAACAACAGATTAGACCAATGTAAATGTAAACTTGTAAACATCTTATAACAATGTAAAATAATGAGCTGACAAAAAATGGCATTTAGAAA
>JAZGTI010013580.1:0-14749 GCA_036877585.1 Botia kubotai
TATATATATATATATATATATATATATATATGAAGAGTGTGCAACATTACTAATAATATAATAATGAATAATATATATATAATTAATTATTAAAGATATTTACCTGAGCCTGTGGCAGGATTCCCATCATGGTCAAGTGTGAAAATCAAGGGAGCAACACAGAGAATAGAGACGTTAGATCAATCACATTGCCTCGAAAATTCACTATGCTCCACAGTCTTTAAAAATGTAACGCTGTGATGTAGAATACAATATCCCATGATATTAACATATTAGCAGCCCCCTTTCTGTGCATTAAAGAAACATGCTATTCTGTTTGGTCTTTTGATCAAATATTTACAACAGCCTGCTAATGAATCATTAACACAAGACAAGCACCAACAGCAGTACAAAAATCTATGAGTGAATTCAGAGCTTCTACATACCTGATTAACATGGTCCAGTTTGGGGCAGGGCCTTCCACCGTTGTATGGTTTTTCCCGAAGCCACTTGGATCGTACTTTCACCCCACTGCCGCACGACTTGCTGCAGCGAGACCAGTTTGACCACTCGCTGAGTTTGCAGTCAGACGGGCAGGGAATGATACAAGCCTCCTCAATGTAACCTATAGGAGAGCAATGGAATTGTGTAGCTGTAGTTAATACACTGACCGCTGGAGTCCATCTAATACACTGTGACAAGTGAAACGGAGCTGAAGCACAAGGCGTTACGGTAATGTCAGAGTTTTTCACTGGAATGACACAGTGACCTTTGTGCAAGTTGTGGACATTCCTGGTTGGAAAGCCACATATAATACATGGCATGATTAACCTGCGTGAAACTGTTGAAGTTGTGGAAAATTTCGTAGCGTTATTTAAACAGCAGGTGGATGGAGTTTGATTCACAATGCTCTGCTGTGTATAGATTGTACAGAGATTGCACAAAGACAGAGAGGCAATTTCTGCTTGCTAGTTTTATACAGATGTACAGGCAGACTGTGAGAAATCTCATTTACTTCCTGGCTGAACTTAACATCCTGCCCATGGACCAATCAGAAGTCATAAATTAATTCTGCTTTCTAAAAATGCAAAGAATAAACAAGGACAAACATGTACTGCAGTGATTAGTCTTAATCACCATTAAATACATTCACAAGTGTAGATTTATTGTTATCTTATGGCATAACATTTGCACACCAGTGATTTTGGAGTTTGGTTGGCAGGAGCTTCTGCTTGTGTATTAAGTTATGTGGCCAGTTACATTATTTCACAGCACACCATTAAACATACAACTACGTCCCCAAAAGTTGGGGACAGTTATTATACAGTTATTATATTCTAACAGTTACAGTGTTAACAGTTAGTTGTAACTGTTAGAATAAAATGTTATAACTAGCTGCCTTCCACAGGTGGTGCCTTTCAATAATAAATTGAATAAAATATAACAAATACGCAACCCACCAAAACAAAACAACATCAGGATAAAATCAATCATGTTGTTTCAAAATATCTGTATCAACATGCACTCCTGAACCCGGTGCACAGAATTCCTCTTTCAGAAACTTCTCTTCCCCATCACTGGATTACAAAACACACTCGAATCGCCTCGGGCAACACCTCAATCTGACAGCCCTACGAAACAGAAGCATGCCTCAAATCGCCAAGAGTCGGGAGTGTGATTGGAGTTAGGGATGTCTCAGAGGCAGCAGGTGGAGGTGGAAGACACAGAGTGAGAAATGCCCTGCCTCCGTCAGTACATCATCACAACAGGCATGCCGAGCGTTTGAGCCTCTCACAGGCCTCAAGCTGATAGTGTGCAATCCAAACCAGAAGATCGTGACTCAGACACGGTTCCTAACGTCACAGAGCTCCTGCCTTACCCAAAACATTCCACCTGCTTTGATCCTGTGCTGTACCTTTCCGCAGTCTAATCTTGGGCTGAAAGGAACGGATTGCTAAATGCTCTTGTCTGAGCTCCACAGATGTAGGAGGTTGTGGGAGATGGCCAAGCAGTATTAGACTATGAACACTGCTTTGAAGCCCTCTATATTTTTCACATTGATTTTGGTTTGCTTTGACCATCTGTAGGTGTATAACAGACTGAGACAAGCTCCTTACTGTCTTTAGTCGAGGATTGATTTTAGTAAACACTGATGCTTCAGGAAAGCATTAATAAAGCCTCGAAAATCCCTAAAATATCTAGAATTTCAAATAACACAAACAACACATTATTTTATGTTAAAATAATTTCTCATATCCTGGATATCTCATATCCCCTAGGCATAGCCAGCTTTTAACAAACCAAAGATAAGTTTGATTTATCTGACAAGTGTAAACTTTGTGACTCTGACACTAACAAAACTTCTGTTCTGCTTCTTTGAGAACCCAGACACACCATCATTGGCTTAACCAATTGCGTGAGTTGGGGTTGATTGAATGACCAATGGCTGATTGGGGAGTGTTGGTGAAAAGAGCAATCATGGTGACATCTCCCACATCCATTGTAATCAAATCTCACAGGCTTGTCATGACTGTCAACTCACCGTGACTGTTGCAGCGTGATGTCTCCACGAGGCGGTTGTCCTGGTCATAACACACCATCGCTTGATACCGGTAGCCTTGGCCACATTCCTTGATATCACCCTGAACTTTCATGCCCAGAAGGCCCTCCACACGTCCACCCTCAGGCAGTATGCAGTCAGACCAGTTCCCCACAGGCTGGGCGTTGTATTTGTTGCAGGGGCAGTACTGCGTCTCACTCAGGGGATACATCTGTGTGTTCTTACACTGTTCTCTTTTTTTGCTTTTACCTTTAATCACAAAAACATGTAGCAGTTTAAAAAGCAAAAGTTCAAAGACTTTTGTATACAGTATAGCACACCGCAGTATATTTAAATATGTACATTGGTGTACATGTTTATTTGTAATAAAAATAACCAAACAATAAGAAATAGCGTGACTTTTAGTTGTTTTAACGTATTTTAATGCCTTTGTTTTTCTCAACCAGGGGTCCTCAAAATGATTTACAATTATTTAAAATAAGACAGATTTAAAGGGCAATTTGGTCTTAGGCATATTGTTACCCTTCAAAATCACTGACTGAGCTCCTCACAGATCTTACATTAAAGGTTAAGCCAAATTTTGGCTCAGGTTAAGATGAATAACATGAGGATGTGGCCTAAATGGCGTCGATTACACAAGATGGATGTATTCTCTTGAATTTCTCCACCTTTGTAACACAATATGCACGTCAGTTAACAATATCTATTTCAGTGTTGTTTTGAATCAATAATATGTATAGTAAAAACATAAAAGTACTATTGTGAAGGACTGTAAAGGACTGCAATGGGTCTGAAATAATGGGACTAAATAAATATATTGTCAAATGGAAAAAAAATGAGAAAGGTTTGTTTGTGGATTGATTCAGACAAAGGTCAGTTTGTGTAAGAACATCATTCGACCTGCCGATCAATAAATAAAGCAACTGCACTTACCAACAAGAGTCCGTTTCCGGGTTCGGACACCCACGCAATCAGCTGCGCAGGATGAGAATTTGGACCAGGCGGTCAGCTGGCAGTCATCCTGGCATGGTAGTTGACATGATTGAGTGAGATGAGGCATGGGACCAGCAAGCTTAAGACAAGCAGCAACATCTGCAGGTCCACCATCCAACTTCTTACAAGAGACAGCTGAAGAAAAGAGAGATCATAAAACAACAGACAATAAAAATAGAACAAATGAACAGAGAGAGAGAGAGAGAGAGGTAATACATCTGTTTGTTAATTTCTCTGGTTTAATACTGATCAAGATCAGTCCACTCTCATCAATAAAGCCACAGATATTGAAAAAAGATCTTGCGCTTCTTGTGATGGATTACATGAGAGAGCAGTTTAATGCCTATTGACCTGAGCTGAATGGATCCAGACCATAATCACTGAATCAGTGTAAAAGCAGATGTATTGGATTGCTTCTTCAGCCGTGTGTACTGTGTACTGCAGTATACTATTACGGGTAATGGTTAGTAATGCAGACTGAAAAGTGCAGGTGTATTTTGATATCTAAAGAAGCCCCTAATGTTATGGTCCTAATGTGAGTCTGGGAATAATCTTCAGATAGTCTCCTACTTTTGACTAATAGGCTCTCTTCAAAGGACGTCCTGAATTCATACAAGCAGACAAGAGTTTTTCACTTTTAATACCGTTTTACTTTTACAAACAATATTTAAAACTTCCTTTATTAATTTGCTTTCACGAGTTTTGCAGAACCTTGCATGTAATTTTGCAATAAAATACAGTAAATTGGAGATGCAGTAAATTATGGAGATATTGCATTTAATTTAGCAGTAAATGCAATATCTTCATAAGAGATATTGCACACTTGGATTGTGTACGTGTCTGCAGGCGTGTAATTTAAGACTCTCATCTCTCATTTTCAATATGTTTTTCAGTCACTCCATAGTGATGAGCCAGCGTTTGAACCCTTGAAGTATTTACCGGTGAGAGGCAGAGCATAAGGTTTATCTTTTGACTGCTTTAGAGACGGTTCTGAATCTCAAAGAACATATAGTTTGTATCTAAAGGCAGAGATTAATGTTGTTTGTGAAGAGCAGACCATAAGGCTTTGATGCAGAGTCTCAGTCACAGATCAAATTACTACCAATCTCATGCGTTTACCACACGTTTAAGCATCTACCCAGCTGCAATGTGAACCAAAGTACCTACAAAGTTACTTTGACATGCACCATCAAAGGATGTAGAATGCTTGAGTTAATGATGAGGAGTCTTCTGTACCTCTAGCCTGTAGTCCTGGTCCACAGGTCTCCTGAGCTTCAGGACTGTCCTGCCGAATGCTCCAGGGCACCAGCTGACACCTTCTCCACTTGTGAGTTTTCCACCTATGGAACAGACAAACAAGTAGTATTTTTAATAGTTACTAATAGTGACTTCTTGTGAGCCGTGCTGGCAAAATGAGTCTGAATAATTAAACGCTACAGGCAAGAAAAGTGAAAAATTCCAATGTTGTTGTAATTTAAGGTGTTCCCATAAATGAGTTTACTAAGCCTTTATCTAGCAATCCCGATGCTTCAAATTCGATTTTGAGACAGTATGTTTACCTGTAGCCTGGACAAACAGGGGATGCATCACATTCCTTTTCCTGGAAGAGAACTTCTGGGCAGTCCTGGCCTCCATTGGCTGGAAGCTGCACAATGATGCGTTTCCTGGATTGTTTTGGTTTAATGACGCCACCTTAACACGCATACGAATATAGATGGAAAATACGAAACTGTTACAAATAAACATTTCAAAAACACTTATAAATGTATTCAGTACATCAGTATCTGCATGACTATGTTGCGTTTAACAAAGTTTGCAGCTGACTTTAGCCTTAACATAAAGGGTGATGCATCTAAGCTACCATGTGCTTTGCGGTTTAATGACAACAACATTAGATTAGTAATGAGGCCACAATGCTCAGTATTTCTCTTTTCATACTCTCCACTAGGCAAAGGCATTGACAAACATGTTATGAGGAGATTGAGGATTTTCAAACAAGTTAAGGGTGCTCTCACTTGTTTGCAATGTTATTTCTAAAACTACTTTGATAGAACAGCACGGATCATTTTGGTCTTTTAAAAAGACTTTGTGACACTGTTTGGATGTCTTCTGTACCTCAATTGAGATTTAAGAGATTTCATTTGTGATTTTTGCTTGTGTGTTGCAGTACACGACAAGAAGTAGTTCACCTTTTAAAAAACAGTTCAATCCAATCACATAAAACTTTTTTATCTAAACATTTCATCATAAACAAAAAACAAATAAAACATGGTCACACTAGAGGACCTCGCCAGCAGATGCTCTTTGAAATGCATTAAGCCAATATTTCATACAAAACACACTCAAGTGTGACATTCACGGTAAAAAATGATTTTAACAAGCAATTGCAATGCATCACAAGTTTGCCTTATATAACAATTTCCTCAGATATTGGCTGTATATATTACTGTATCTGTTCTAGTTCCTATAGATGGGGTTGCCAGGCAACAATGCCTCTTTATTGTGTTGACAGAGCCATTGCTGGAACAAAGAATCGGTTTTAACACTTCTGACAGAAAGCTAAGGAGGCTGCATATAATTATTGATGTCATGCACCTTTTTTCAAATAAAAAATATACAAAGTGATGTAAAAAAAAAAGCTTTTTCTTTAGTTTAGGAAAAAGTCTGAAGAAATGCACCAGCAATGTTGAGTATGGAGATATTTTTAAGCACATGGTGATTTATCAGGCTGTGTGTTATAAAGCAGAACAGCACCTGTCTGGCATGCGGAGGGGCAGGGGGTCCAGTCACTGTATGGAGTGACGATACAGTCTCTCCTACAGGGCAGCAGACATGGTCTGACTGTGTCTGGACGCAGGCTCTCTGGACACCTACATGACACAAACAGGAAGATGTTTACACTAAACAAAACACTGAAGTTTTAAGACATTGAAAAATGTAACAGACATTGACAAAAATGAGTTTAAAATTCTGCACTATTTCTAAATCGCTAACCGAACGTAAACATTCATTTGTGACCACATTAATCATACGAGGCCAGATTTCCCTCCTTCCGTTGATGCACACAAAATATTCCTTGGAACATTCTCAAATCATGCTGGGATAACATGGATCATCAGGTTTTGCACAAACTTGTGAAGTGCGTGCCAGCTTGAGTGCACGATGTCATAAAACTTTGAGGACATACCAAATAATGAGACAATCCGAAATTCATGTTCATTTTCAAATCAACAATTTCACAGACGTTGTTGCACTGCGAATATAATTAGCAAAGCTTTTCCTTTCAATTAAATTAGATGTACATTAAAATGCAAACACGTTCGATATGCGCAGTGCGCTGCATGTACATGCAAAAAACAGAATATAAATATGTGATTTCAATCGCAGTACTCGCGTTTTTATCATCATATTCATGCGACACTTCTTCCACCTTCCTGTTCACACCCCTACAGTATGTCATTCCCATTATCTTCATCCTTTCACAGGAAATCCCAGTCTTATAATGATCCGCATGGATCCGGCGCGTGAATCTGCATGCGCGTGTGTATGTTCATGTGTAGATGAGCGAGTAAAAGCCCAGCGCATGAATAACCCCTGATAGAAAGAAATCGGGTCTCATTTCCATTTCCAGCATGTGGTCCCTCAGCCAGATGCCCTGTTTTCACAGTCACTACCAGAATAATGCAGCTATTAAGCCGAAGAGATAAACACATCATTTATTTTTTTTGAATAGAGGCCTTGAGGGAAACACCAGATCTAGATACTTATGACTACTGGTAGAGAGCTCATCAACCTACAGCCTCAATCTGTCAATAAAGATCAAGGGGTTTGTAAAAGACTGAGCTTTATAAACAGAATACATGATCTGATCCAGTATCTATTCCAACAAAGATTATATAAACTTCCAGCATATCTGTGACCTTCTTGAGGACAACGAGAGGTCATGTGGAGGCATTGTTAGGCTGGAAGATCGATCGCTTCAGCACAGAAGCAAGCAGTTCAATATATGATATTTAGTCATTTTGTATTATTACAACAAACACACAAACACACAGACACACACACACACAAATCAATCAAATAATGGGGGTAATAAAAAACCTTTACATGTCTATTTCTCCCCATATATTAAACTCAGCTGATTTCATTACACAGAAACACATTCATAAAAACTTACTTTTTCGGTGGTACCTGACCCACATTGACCCGCACACAGATGACTTTGCGTGTCTGCATTCCCACCGAGCAGAAGGCCTCATTACTGGAGACTCCCGCTCCGCTGCGACTCAGCGTGCTGTTGGCAGAAGGAACAGAGGTGTCCTCTATGCACTGACCCCAAGGCCCGGTCTGCCAGTGGTACACGGTGCAGGGGTGATCGTTGCAGCTGCGAGCCTCCAGCAGAGCACTGCTGTTGGGGCACTGAACCCCACCTGCAAGATAAAAGAGTCAGAGAGGTGAATTCTGGGTAATTTATAAACTCAAACTTCAACCGCTGCATGGAGCGTGACAGTCTGTCCTTTAACGAACATTAAAGTTTCCAATTTCCCCTCACTGTAGAATCCTACAGAACATCTATCAAACAGAATGAAAAATTCAAGACAACTCGTATATGACAGTAATCAGTACTAATTGGCCTGACTCACTGTAAATCACTGACTGCAAGGTTGATATAAAACGTATGAGTCATTCTGCAGACACAACATGTAATCTTTTGTCAGACTGACAGGTTGGAGAAATTACATTGATTAGCTCGGAACAGTTTGGGTTAACAAAACACAAAATGATGATCTGGAACATGCCTCCACAAAAATCCCCTCACAGTTCTGTTATTCCGTTATTGTTATTTTCAATCTGTCATCTTTTATTTTTATATAAAAATCAAATACAAATGCATACGCACACAAAAGCTCTCTCTATAGGAATTACATTTTCACTACTTTTGAGAAAAAGCAATGTGGTACACTTTTAAAAAATTGCTACAAAGGTTCTTCAAAGTTATGCCATAGCAGAACAATGTTTGGTTCCTCAAAGTACCATTTGGTCAAAAGGTCTAAAAAGGCCAATTTCTTTCTTTCTATTTTATAATCTAAACAACCTTTTTCCATTACAAAGAACCTTTTGTGATGAAACAGAAAGGGTCTGTGTACGGTAAAGGTTCTTGGTTCTATGGTTCTATGGAACCATACAGCCAAAAAGGGTCTTCTGTAGCATCATGTAGCATTGTGGCAATTTTTTTAAGTTAGACCAGTAAGTGGTCCCAATATATATGATAAATAGGAGAAACTTCAAACATACAACCTACAGACTGTAATGCTATAGGAAGTTTAATTTATTTTTAAGCAATTAAGACATGCTAGGTTTCCATTAAAAACCACATTCATGCAAAACAACTAAATCCCTATGGAGAGATGAGCAATTATCTCAAAGGTGCACATTGACATCTGCACACCAATCAATGAGAAACGCTAAACCGGTAAATGAAAAAGCAGAGCTTGTTTTTTAAAAGCACCTAAAATAATGAATAATTGACTTAGCCTTTGTAGCAAAGCAGCACAAAGTCCTCCAGTAACACTTTTATAAAAAGGTTATCGACTATTATCACACACTTCATTAGACAAGCAAAAATCATTATGAAACTTGCTGTGAGCTACTAGGCACAGACACAATAATATTCACAATAGAAATAAAAATCACAGTCAAAAAAGCATTCAAAGCTTCTCATAGTGTTTCAGGGCATGTCGGGGCACTGCATTAATGGAGCTTCAAAAAGCTGCACGAGAATCACATTGTTTCAAATGGGGATTATTACTCCCTTTGGTTATTTATTGACCTGTGCCTCAGATGAAGATTAATCCTTTGTACAATTACAAAAGTGAGTCTGGGCATAGCTCAGAGTAATTGCATGTTCTTGGGTCAACTCTGCACCACGGAGAGCTGCGGTTCATGTTGCAGGTGTAGACATCCGCGTTTTGTATTAATCTTCTCTTGGTGTACGACTCAATAGTGCCTGCGTGAAATACCCAATAAATCGCTGGTTTTGGAACCCTTAAGTTTTTTCAGTCGGAAAGAAGAATATTCCATGTGTTAAACTGTAAAATCACACATATCTGGAAGTGTAATTATTAATTAACTGTATTTGTATGCAGTGGTTTGTGGGAAATGGTGTCAAAGGGATAGTTCACCCAAGAATTACTCACTCAGTAATTTATAACCCATATGACTCTTTCATGCTTTCTTAGGAATAAAAAAGTATATTGGTAACCAGCAGTGGCACCCATTGAAGTTCATGTATGGGCGTAAAACCACCGAGATATTTCTCAAAATATTGCATTTTGCGTTCCATGGAAGAAAAAGACAAATAGGTTTGGAATGACATGAGGGTGAGTAAATGATTTTTATTATTATTTGTTTGTGAACGATCCCTTAAAGCGTCAAGTCTGAGGCTGAGACAGACACAGTAAGTAGGGCATCAGGGCTGGATAGATATTTTATAAAAACAACATAACATAAAATGTGTCCAAGGGGTTTTATGTGAGAACTGAAAGGAAGAGGTGGACAGCTTTAGCTATCTCTTCTAATAGAACTCCTTCCATCACCTCTCACTGAGGCAGATGGCAAGTGAGGCTGTATCTGCTGAACTTCATGCTACTGTCAGCACACACCTGCTTTTTCAGACGCATGTCATCAATTTGGTGCATCGTCTCCTGAATCATTTGAAAGCTAATAATCCGAGCATGGCAGCACGTAGCGCGATCCGCCACGGGGCAAAACTCATCATCACGCATGTGTCCACACATTCATGCTGGAACTAAATAAATAAAGCAGCTCCGCTCCACATATGCATCAAACACACTGCTTGTGATTCTGAATGCTCTGCCTGAGTCTTATATCTACTAGTGCTAGTGTGACTATAAAAATGATGTGATGGTGAGGGAAACCAAGCTGTTAGCTCTCAGTCAGCTGTATGAGCTCTTTTCCCTCAAGCTGAATGTTTGTGAAATTTTGGCCAGTGAGCAGAAGAGGGAGGTTTTTTATGCTGGAAGCAGTCACTTAAGCACATCAGACGCACACTCCTGAAGCTCCTGAGCTCACCTGAGGTTTCCATCACTTAACGCTCAGAGATACTCATTACATTTCTGCCAATCTGCTCACACGGAACAATGCTTGACAAGCACGAGGGAGGAAAGTGTTTTTGGCTATTCATAATCAGTTTATGTCTATTCATACACCTGCATGACCAAAACCTTATATTAGACCAAAACCTTAGATTATCAGAGCAACTATATATCATATCATAATTTTATGCAAATTTTATCCAGAAAGGTTTTATTTAATGTACGTATTAATTTAGGTTTTTTATTTGGAACGTTTGAAAATGTGAAAATTGATGGACGTTACAAGATAATTCAAAATGAAAGCATAAGTGTGACAATTGTGCAAAAACAATTATACTACAAATTAAAATCAAAAGACTCAATTCGATTCACGTTAAAAAAAGAATCCATTTAAATAATCCATTATAAACTACAATTGAATAAATTATTCAATTATGTTTGACGCCATTGTGAAATAGCCAATATATGCATGCCTGTAACCATAAGTTTAATTCTAATTAATCTTCCAATGTTGCTCGGCAACCTACAGTTACACCGTGCAATTTTAATTAGACATGAGCCTTACAAATAATCAAAAATAAATTGCTCCAATTATAATCAACAGAGATATCTAGAGTAAAAGTGTCGTCCGTAAGCGGCAAAGAAGATTATAGTTTTCTAAATAAATTAAATTCCATGTTTTTCCATATTTTGGTCACTTGGCATAAACCGTCATACCTAGTCTTGTTATTTTGTAAGTAAATGACAGGATCAAAACAATCTCCTTACCACAATTCACAACAGTGTGTTTATAATAATGATTTATAATTTGAGCTGTCGGTCTGATATAGCTGGAGATCCAGCTACTATATCGCATGTCTGGGTAGCTTTTTTACAGCATTTGTTTATAATCACCCACGTTAAACCACATCCCAACGTTACCTGGAATTTTACATTCAGTTTGAGATGATGGCAGAGAGGAAGAAGTTATTGATTGCGGCTTAATGTGTAAGAAGACATGTTTAGGATTTGTGGGGGGGGGGGTACAGTGAGTGTGGATCTGTAAATGGAAGAGATGCCCACCTTCTCCAGCATTGTAAGCCAGGACAGAGCGTGATCTGGTCTGCTTGCCCTCTGTGTTCTTCCCCGAGCAGGTGTTGGAACACAGAGACCAGGAGGTCCAGGGACTGAGCACACAGTCTTTCGTGCAGGGCACCTCACACAGCACAGGCATGGGAAGGATGGCGTCCCGACACAGCTGTCTCTCCACATAATCACCTACAAACAACAAAAAACAGGAATGGTTATATACATTATCACAACCTCTTTGCCCAACTACAACATCACTTACAGAACCGTAAGTAATATAAGCCAACAGCTAATAAATTACAGAATAAAATGTACTGCTGTGTTACAGCACAGGAAACACAACACATGAAACTTCCCCTACAGATTTGGGAAAGAAAGCAAAGTAAAAACCTCACTGATATGACTGATATGACACTATGACACTGTGTTCAACTGTGCGAACACTGATCCGCTTGTGCGTAAATAAATCTACCCACACAGAGAATTCACACTCTGCACGTGATCCACTTCCATGTGCTGTTATTTCTCCTGCGTGCCAGATATTGAGTGTAAACCACCCACACTCACTCTTAACTATGCTTATGGATTTCCCATTAATAAATATTCATTCCGCACTAATATGACCACGTGCATTTCCTACTCGGTGTGAGGTAGAGATTAAGCAGCTGTTAATGTGCATCAAGAGCACATTCATTCTATATTACTTACACAACTCTTTGAGATGTAAATAGAACGTGACAGCTGTGCTGTCAGAAGAAGGGAAGATGCTGAGATGAAAACATGGAATAGGAGCATGTTTACTATGTCAAAAGCTCTCTGTAAGATCTTTCAGCTTACTGTGTTCACATAAACATAAGGCTAACCTTACAATCTATGCCATTATGGTGCATGTAAAAATAAACTAACTTCAGAGCACTTTATTTTAGTAAATGGTTAAAAACAAAACAACTGTCATAATTACAACAAGATGCAAAAAATTCCCATAGCGTAACATTAAGAATGTTATACATTAGGTATGTTTATTAAGTATGTGTACATTTTGACCTTTACATTCAAGGTTACACTGTGATCTTTGTTTCAAAAACTATAGAACAAAACAAAGGAGAGCAAAACAGGTGTCTCGCTCACAGAGGTCATTTAAAGAACCTTCTTTTGGACATCAACCCCTCTGTGGACCGCGCACAAGCCCCCTGTATCGATCAGTGCACCCCACTCCTGAGAAAAGGTCCACAGTGACAGAAAACCCACTGAGTCAAATGACACCGCCGGACCCCATGAGACACAACAGATCCATTCTCATCAGCACAAGACAACAGAGATCAATATTGGAGAGAAGAGGGGCGGGCACTGGGGAACAATGAGGAGTGCTTGAAACTGGGATTGGGAAAGAGCTAGACTTCCTCACATTACTGGCATGTATATACAAGAGGAAGCACACCATATATGGGAAAAATCATTACGATCCATTACAGACACTCATGTGCCTTTTTAAAGGTCTGATGTGACAAAACAGATCTTACAAAAAAGACCAACAGAATGTGTCCAATAACATCGCATCACATCACATTACGTCTCTTTTTATAACAAATTCCCAGATGAACAACCACAGATGCTGAAAAATCTATCTTAGAACGATATCTGGGTTTTTAAACATCTGGCTGGTGTACTTTTATCCAAGCTGGTCATTGTTTTAAGCTGAAACACCATCTTGGAGCAGCAACAAGCTGTTTTTTGATTGGTCAACCATCGAATGACCAGCTTGGACAAACTAATGACTAGCTTAGACGAGCCAGAAACCAGCTATCATGTTCTGAGACACAGCCACCAGTTTAAGCTGGATTTTCCAGTAGAATCACAAATGAAAGAAATACTTACATTTTTAATAATATTTTTTAGGAAATGACAAAAAACTACTAAGACACAAGGAAAACACAATATCCTTTCAACTTTGTTGAAAACAAACAGATCAGCTATCCTTATAAATCACTCAGTGAGTCCCCGCTGGGACAAAATATTAGCTGTACATCTACCCTTTATACATACAGATGTGTTAAAGCTCATCTGCATCTGACTGCCCCTGATGGAAAAGTACCAGAGACACCTGACAAGTCCTCTGTCGAGTCCTACCACAGTCTGATGAGGCTGCACACTACTCGTCCCAAAGTTAATGAGTGAGAGAGAAGGTTCAGCTAAATGCAGACTGATTCTGATGGACACAGGGAGTTAATTAAATTTATATGGGCAGCTCCACCCCAGTGCTAGAATAGCATATTTACCATCTACTGTCTGTAAGGAAGAACAAAGAGAGAGGTGACCTTGTACAAATCATATTACTCTTCACTAGAGTAAAGGTGTCTGGATTTAACTGGGTCATTGTGTTGCAGCAGGCCTATGGCTAGACAGGGATGCAGTAATGGTTGATGTTTCTTACTGTTTTTGGACACAGCTCTCCATTGAGAGTTCTGTACTGTATTAAAATGCTACTTCTGCAGATGAGGCCAGCAATAATGTATGTGGATGGCTGTGTTTCTCTGCATGTTTTTTTGTTTTGTTTGAGATTCCTGGTGATTCTATAAGAGACTGCACATTCTATAAGAAACTGCACACAGTGACAAAATCTAAATAATGTAAATACATTTTTAACTAGTATTAATAATAAAATACATTAAAATACATTACTTAGATTTTGTGGGCGTGTACAAACTCATCCCGCAGAGATTCACAGCATCAGGAGGTGAGGAAACGCTCAGTTCAGAGGTTACATCTGCATTTGCTCAGATAGGAGCAGATTTGTTGTGATGGAGATCCTAGTTGTTTCACTTTGTCTCACATGTTTCTCCTAATGTTGCTGTGTTCAATAGAGCTGTGAAATTAATGTAGATTGTGAAAAAATTTATCTGGATTTGGGTCAATTTGATTTTTGATTGGCAGATCTGAGCACAGTCTGTGACATTGTTGAGATCTCTTCTGAAACTCTAATGGAGACATTTGTGAGATTTCTGGGTCTTTTTCTCAGGAGAAATATCAGAGACAC
>JAZGTI010013581.1:0-14748 GCA_036877585.1 Botia kubotai
ACAACAAAATAAGATGGGCAGAAAAAGACAATCGTTACAGAAATCTTAGAAAGCCAAGCTTTACGTGCAGGGGTCTATGGGCTTCTTAAAGGTACGTCAAGGTACTATAGGGGTCCATAAAATGTGTATTATTTATGCTACATTATATAATGCTTTCCGGATGCTCTATAAAGCGTAATACATCAAATCCAATTTTTATATTGGGGGTCTAAATGTCTGAGAGGGGTCCTTCAGTCCGTAAAAGTCAATAACTCCTGGCCCCTCTAACACCTAATTACACCCCCCCCCCCAAAAACTCAGGACTCCCTCAAAGCAGCAGTTTAATGCTGTGCTGCCGTTTAATAAGCACTTCTGTTTGTGCTTCTAATCTCATTCAAACCATCTTGGAAAAAGGAGCGTTTTTATTCGCTGTGTTTTTCACACTGAATACCTTGTTCTCTGCCGAGCGCTATTCAGGGTGCCTGACGTCAGTCGTGATGTCAAACAGAGAGCGAGAAAGGATGTCAGACAGAAGAGAGGGAGAGGGAGGGAGAGAGAGAGATGAGACGTGTTATTGTGGGCTGGTGTACCGCAGGCTAAGTGGAGCTGGTAGCCAGGTAGCTTTATCCCTTCTCAATAAACCCTTTCTTAGCATTTTTGAGCCAGATGGATACCAGTCTCTATAACATACAATAATAATACGGAATACAAAGCTTTCAAATGAAATAAAATGTAGTGTAGCGCTTGCTCGTCCTGAAGTCATAGTCACAATGCCAAAGCAGTTTCCATGATACCTAGAGCAATGCAAGCACTAGAAATAATTAAATATATAACATATCTGACGCGTGTTATATCGGACTGACTTGTGTTGACTAACTTGAGTTAAGACGTAGACTGCTGCATGTCAGGTGTGAACTAGTTAAAAGTCTTTTTTTTTTTACGGATGTAGGAACAGTTTGATTAAGCAACTAAGACAAATGCTCCTTAACCTTCATATTTCAACGGTTACCAAACAGATAAGACCTTTCTGGAACACAGATAAACAGAATACGCAATCCCCCACTGAAATGTAATCAACTGAACAGTATTATTTTCTCACCCTGTTTTGAGCAAAACAATTATAAAACGTGTTACTGGCCCAGTGATAACCACGCTTGATTTAAGAGCGATTACTATCAAGTGTATCAACATTAAACCTCAATTTAACTGACTTCCTAGAATTTGGCACGCTGTTGGTAAACCAAAATTTGCATTAAACCGTCTGTAGGCTGTCTTTAAAGTACGAGGAACATCGTTTACACAACCCCGGCTTTGTGGAGGTTTTCTGTGTGTGATGCATCACCTCGGGGTCAGCAAGTCTCTGTGAAAGGCCAACCACAAACACCAGGTTTCTCTGGACCACACGCACGCTGGAGAGGTGTTTGCGGTTCTCTGTGATCTTCTGCTTCCGCTCGTTCTGCTTCTGCTTCTTCTCGCTCTTTATCCTCTGAAGCTCCTCTTGAGAGAGGGGTTTGTAGACTGCAGGGTCTTCTGGATAGGGCTGCACCAAATGAAAGACGTCAAATTCTTAGTTCTTAGTCAAATCTATAGAAACGAATTAGCGACCTGTAAATGGTACAAACCTTAAAAACTCTAAATTTAACATGTTTTATCAGAAAAGTCATGTAAAAATCTCCTTTTTGCATTCTATCCTTAACAAACATGAAAAATGCATGTACACCTGACGTCGAATCATATGAATTATGTAATGCTGCTGTGAACGAGCATCTCGCACGTAAAAACAATAACGGCATCATAACGGTTCGCAAAAATGCAAATTTATTCTAAAGGCCGGGGGCAAACTGGACACCAGAGGGGCTTGTTAAACTGATTCGCTGGGAGAGTTTGTAAGCATACACGCACTAGGGGCCTGTTTTACCCATTCGCTCTGGATGTCTGTACGGCAGCAATGAAATCACGCAGAGCCCGCGGCAACAGAAGGAGTGCGAATTATTCCATCAAAGCATCCTGCAATGCTGAATGCCAGCCATTTAAAAACTCTCTACAGCCTCCAGCCCCTCGCTGGAGCCCTTCCTTCAGTTAAGTCTGTACAAACGCAACCCGGTGATTTCAAAGTGTCCCAATGCTTTAAATTTGGCAATAACAATATAAGTTTAAAGCGAAAGCTCCTTGTTTTTAAGCCTAATAAGCAAAAACTGGCAAGAATACAAGAATCTGTTCTTACAAAGAGTAAAAGAAAAAAGAGCCAACTAAGACATCTTACCATAAACAAATATGGTTCTCATTTTATATTAGACTTCTGTAAATACAAATTAAATACACTGTGTTGTTGTGTACATGTTCTGGGTAGAATTACGGTGGGTATGACGTAAAGATGTAAGGACATTTAGATATTTTAGGTACATTTTAATAACACACATGTACACATTAGTTACAGTCGATACATTTTTTTCATATGCAAGTACACAGCAGTTAACGACACCTACAATAATGTGGGCCCGTAAAGAGTGTTGAACTATTTAAAAACAATGACGTTTCTGTGATGCGGTTAGTTACCTTTCTGCAGGCCGGACAGAGGCCGTTCTCGTCTGTGCGTATGCGATGCCAACAGAAGCGGCAAATCTGGTAGCCGCAGGTGCAGGGGAAAAAGTTGACGTCGTCGATCTCCAGTGGTTCCATACACAGTGGGCACTCCATGGGGTCCTCCTTGACCTCAGGGCTGAGGGACATCCTATGGCACGGCGCGGAGAGAGGAGGGGCGTTCTCACAGTTCAGAGGGAGAGCTGATAAAGAAGGAAGGAAGGACAAAACGTATTAAACGCCTTTTCCCAAGTACGAGTGTGATACTAGTAGGTATTTTAAGGAGGAGGAACAGAAGTCAGGAGAAGATCTGAAGGCACAAGAAGAACCGAGAAGAACAACCACCCACACAAGCTCCAAAACAGACAGAGTTATTCTCTAGGAATCATCCGGTTAATCCCTTGTCTGTGTGTGTAGGTGCAGATTCACAAATGAACAAATTAGGAACGCAGGCTCATAAAACAGGCTGGGAATCGTGAGTTAGCATCTTTGTTCACTCTTCAACAGTTTCTGTGTCGAAAGGGAACAGTGGGTAAGCCAAAGTTCTTTTCATTGTCTGTAAAAATACAGAGAACCATGGAAGGCAGAGAGACACGAGAGGGCCGTGACAAGGATAAAAGGTTGCTGTGTTTTAAAACAACTGTCATAAAACAAAAACGGTAACTAAGGAACTTTGAGGCTAACTATTGTTTGCATATTTTGATAAACAAAAACCCAATTAAAAACAGGGTTTATAATTCATTTTAATCAGACGACAGAAAAGGCTCACACAGCCTAACTCACATTACATCAGTATGTCTGCCAAGTGCCAAACAGTTTTCCTTTTTGTCACCACGTTAGCTCATCACTGACACAGTGTAGCTCAAGCCTGGAGTTGTTTGTGCAACAGTACTCGAGTCCCTCTAAATAAACTCTTAACATGGATGAGCACAAACATAATGGTTTGTCCGAGATGGTTCCGCTTCCAGGCATTACTTCCTCCTAAAGTTTATTCATCAGCAACGGTCTGAACCAAGTTCATGAATGAGAACAACGACAGGTTAGCCTTGTGTTCAAAAATAAACAAAACCGAACATGAAACTTCCACCGAGCAATTTATACACTCAGAGTTACACTTATGGCACAGATGCGGATAGAATAGCCCGGGGCTTTTGAGCATACAGTGAGTACAGCTCGACCTTGCGTGGCACCTTGTTATTTCTAACTTAATTTGAGTCTGTCCACATTTAATCGGAGGGAATTAATGGTCACTTAATAGTCAGCAAGGGAATCACCAAGAGTGTCAAAAAGGGACAGTGGGTGGTGAGGTGGACACAAGGAGATGGGGGGGAAAAGGGAGCGGTCTAAAAATACCCCATCCAGGGCAGGCAGACTACAGCAGGAGGAGCTAGCCCCCTGATTCTCCCTTTAAAAGGAAAACAGTGTTTGAACAGTGGGGGCGGTCTGCTCTACATGTAGGGTAATCAGCGTATCTGTGGACAGGCCATGTCTCACCCCAGCTAGGGGGACGGACGGGCAGCAAAATTTGCTCCTTAGCATGCCAACATGGAATTAGAAACACAGTGTGAGGGGTTTTTGCAGACCACAGACAGATCTGTTGGGAGAGAGAGGATGGAATTCTTTCCCAGCAGAGGTGGATATCAGCTCTGGGGAATGAAAGCCTTCCGCTGTCCCCTGCTGGGGATGCTGCACAACAAACATTTAACCAACGTTTTTGGAACGGGGATTTGTTTCCGGCATGATGATTGTAATTCCATAACACAAACTCAAACAGCATGTGGATCGATTCCTCTGGCTTACAACATCACATGTCCATGTTGTAAAAGAGCGATGCACAATCTTATGGACATAATATGAAACAGGACAATAAAAGTCTAAAAACCCTAAACTTAGTTTATTTTATCACAGCTGATGTAAACTGACAGAATACGGATTCTAACTCACTTCCAGTGTAAACGCAACTTAAACTGGACTGAACTAAACTGAAGTGAGGACTGATTGCTCTGACCACCTGTGTCAGAAGCACAAACCAAATCTCTTCGGATCAATCAGATAAACACCAAAACACGTTTGCAAGAGGACAAACATTTGCCTCTTAAACCGTCAAACAAGGTGCTGGGAAACAAGTGCGGGGAAAAACAGTGATGTAAGTCTACGAACAAAGTTGTTTGTGTGAGTTTTGGCGGTGGTGGATGTTTTCGAGTATACATTAACCCGGTGTGCCGAATCGTGGGAGCTAAACTCTAAAAGCACAGCCTGAAGGACCCTCTCTCCTGTGAGCTGGGGTCAATCTGGGATGACCCGTCTTCAAAGCATACCGAAAACATTCACATAGCCTATCAGAGGCGCATCATCAAAAGATCATATACAAAAGGGGTTTATAGCCTTTACTGCACCTTTATATAAAGACAAAACATGAATGGAATACCATTCATTTGTTGACTGTAGTACCACAGCAGGTCCTGCTTGGTCAAAATAACTCTGAAAACATTTGATGATGTTAAGATGTTAAATGATGACAAGATGTTAAAATATGAAAGCGGTTCTGCGTTTCACAACATGCCATCTAGAAAAAGTATTACAGTGTTTACAGTCTAAAGACATTAAAACAGAGTAACGAATTCTGTTGACACCACCGTGACGATGAAAATACCAATTATGCGAGCCGACGCAAACGGCAAACTTTTTGTTTCAACAAAAATCACAAACGAAAGCCTTTAAAGTTTGGAACTTAGTGACTGGTTTTGAAAAATCTACAAGCAGGTGAACATGGAATACATTTCCATCAGCAGGGAAAGATTAAACACCGATTTGTTCATATGTAGCAACACTTATATGAACTATAATATTTTGTAATGATGGGCTGGCGTTTGGAAATGTATCAGCTTTGTGTAATGTAATGTAACTGAAGCAAACTGATCCTGCAAAAACATGGTGTTATCGCAAATAGAGACTTTGAGTGCCGCGCACTGGCGTGTTTATTGACATATTATTGACAGCTGTCTCAGCTGACATCATTCTGATGTCATAGAGGAGCGTAGCTTAAATTATCATCAGAGTGGGAGTTCCATTTGTGGGCTGCACTGTCACGAGCAGATGGGAAAGGCTTTGGCAAGGAATGAAAGATATGTCTGGCCAGGCACCCTGCAACAAAAAATATTCTGGGCAGAAAGAAAGCATTAAACCACATTGTGAGAACGAAAAAGGTACATCCAGTTTTCTCACACGTTTGAGTTAAAAACAACGAAAGTCGAGACAAAGAGGCACAAAACCAACTAGCCAATGATATTTTCAAACTGAAAACTCGAGGCTTACAGATGATCTTAACTCAATACAGAAAAATGTGCCGATGTGCTCCGAATAAACAGCTTTAATCAGGAATCTCAAAGGAACAAAAGCTGGACCAAATATTGTCACAGTGAAGCAATGTTAGTTTTACAAATATAACATTGCTTATATTTTAGAAATAAAACTGAGTGTACAACTACGACATACAGAAGCAATTACATTATGAGCCAACTTACAGACAAAAGAATTTCTACGCAACTTAACACCAAAGCAGATGTCCCTTCGGTACAGGATCACATATACCAGTGGTGACCCATGCCAGGAAATTGTCTCACAACATAGTGTCTGGTACAAACAATATCTGACAGTGTACTGGACCCAGGCCTAGAGATCCCAGTGCAGTCCGGAGCGCTTAAATTCCACTGCCAACATTTGATATCATTCCCAAAGAACAATCCAAGCAGATTTCCCTAAAACTCCTTGTGTTCCCCTTTAAAGGAATGTGCAATACTAGACTCAAATATGGCCTTCATATGATGCGTACAGCTCTGGTAACTTTTTAATTACATGAAATCTAAACACAAAGCCTTTTGAATCCTGCTACAGTTAACAGCACATAGGCAAGATCACATCTGACAGAAAAAACACAGAGCAAGCTCTAAACCCCCAATGCTGACAAAACAGTATTAATACTGCACAGTCAACACTGTAACAGCAGTAAATGTCGAATCCAGGAACGTGATGTTGCAACCAAACACGCAAAAAATGTGTTTGGAGAGAGCCTGCCTTTCTCTGCTCACTGTCTTTATAAAAATGCGTATTTGCTGCATGAAGACCAGTACAAAGATCCTTAAGTCATTGTTTTGCCGTATTATTCACTGTTTTAAAGTGCGTTGGCCGTAATAAAGGCACTGACAGCAGCGTCATTAACTACACACGGTCTACGTAGATCAAATATTTGCAGTCATTTTCATGCTTAAACGAAATACCCGTGCTTTAATGCAAATCTGAGGACGCCCATAGGCTACTTTAGTACTTATAGTAACGCTGTACTTATGTAAAAAAGGAAATCCCCCTAGTCAACACCCAAGCACGTACAAAAATGAAATGTTTCCTTGTTATTGCCTATTAAGTGAACCTGCCAAGCCAGCACGTATGGAAGTTATTAAACCGGCAAACACGCACCCTAACATCTTTGTACATCTATTATATTATGTCTCAAGCTCAGACTAGTAAAAAACGAGTCAACGTTTGACAAACTACGGACTCGTATTCGTGCATTTTATCAGAAGCCGGTCAAAAGCGGCTAGCTGCTAGTCGGCTAGCTGGACGGGTAACGTTACGCTGTCAGGCTGCGAAAAGTGCCAGATAAACCCAACAAAGCACACGCCCCTTCACATGAAAATGACGTTTTGTGGTGAACGACGGATGACATTTGTTATGAAAACGTAAAGGAAGGTAAAAGCAGTTCAATATGTGGAGGCGTTGGAGACGACGGGCCTTTAGTGGGATACTTACCCTGACAAATTCACACCAGATCAATGCTGACTGAACAGCTCAGGACTGGCAAAGCTGGTGCTTTGAATTCTCTCCCGGGTGGTTTATCCCCGCTCCTGTGTGATTTGATACGAAAACCCAAGGCTTGTTTCTTATTGCCTCTCTGTAGAGCTGTAGTGCCTCCTGACCACCATCTTACATTGAAACAGGGAGGGGGGCGCGTCAAGTAGTGACTTTTCGGCGCATGCGCAGATGATGAAGGCATTAGGCGTGTGTGGGTAATGTATTGTTTTGCACGCTATTTCATTCGACAAGGCGATTTGAGTGAAATAGTTTAGGACAAATCATATAAAATGAGTCATTTTAAATAGTAAGACACGAGCTAGACTTAATAAATAAAATACATTTGGATACACTTGGAAACACTGTGGTGGTGTAACTTTTTGATTATTCGGGTATATTTGAAATAGGCAAAATGCTTGCGTAAAATAAACTATTTAGCTTAATATATGACTAAAGGTAGCTTACCATATAACCAAAAGAACTAAAGCTACTACTTACTGGAAAATATCAGCCATATGATGTACTTTAAATTAATTTAACTAAGGATTTTTCTCTGCGCAGCTTAATCTCATTGGTCTGTGAGCCCATTTTATGAGGATTTTGTAGAAAATTGGTTAAGCATTTAGCTAGTTAAGCAATATTTAATCAAAAGATTCAACGGGAAAACGGGGTTATTTTTCTTAAAATACAAGTTTGCACCGTGCACGCGCCACTCCTGTAGATTAACAGCAGATGGAGACACAGACCAAGTGTGTCGGTAATTTTCCTGTACACGTTAATTAACTGCGGTGTCTTTTTAAAACGAATCTGAGAACAAATGAATCAAAAGATGCAAAAATAAAAAGATTTTATTTGTTCTGTATTGGTTCATAAAACACAGAAACAAAATTTTTTTAAATAAAGTTTATTTACAATATTATGATAATATCAAATAATATCATATCAATTTTTAAATAAGCAGAACTTTAGTCTTTAACAGGCAACAGAGGACATGAGTCGACAATATCTGTAGCCACGTCCTTTATGATCTTGCTTTGGTCCACTGTCTGCAGAATAGCTCTAAGATTACACCAGAATATCTGCTTCTTGTGCTCGTTTGTGGGCCACTCGAGGTACGTTTTCCGCCTCAGCAGGGTTCTCAACTTGAGGAACTTTTTGGGCAGAGAGTTTGCTGGTAAGGATTCCAACAGAATGAAGACCAGAGAGTCATCGTTTACACTGATAGCTCTATGCTGGGCAAAAAACAGTTCGTAGTTGCACCAGTCGCTCTGAACAAAGTTCTTTGAGAGAACAAAGAGAGTCTTGTAGCTACCCTCCACGCAATTGATTATGTTATCCACAATCCATTTCCCAGGTTCGAAGTCTCGCTCGTGGACACAAAGGGATAAACCCGACCCTTCTAATTCTGGTACCAGCTGAGATTCGACCCAAGCCGAGTCATGTTGACTGTAGGAAATGAAGGCGTGATAGCGAAATGTGGTGTTCAGCAATCGGTCAGCCCTTTTGTAGCCTCTCCGTTTCACTCTTATCCACACCCAAAGCATTTTGGTGTACCACACCCCATCACAAGCATAGAACGCAATGGCCAGAGCAGCTCCTGCAGTTAACAATACTGGGAGAACTACGGCAACCTGAAGCCCTGGCTGGCAAGACAGCCACCCAATCTTATATTCCTCCAGGAGCTTACCGGAAAATGATGGTGGGGTACCGCACGTGTAATCCTGTGGCCAGTCGGGAAGAAGGGACTTATTGAATGCTTTTAGAAACCAAACGGAATCACAGTCACAACTAAATGGATTGTGCCCTGCTTTCAAAGTCCTAAGGCTGGGGAGACCTTTCATTGCATTCTGGCTGATGAAGGTAACTGCATTCTGGTCAACATACAAGCTTACCAATGCAGGTGCATAAATGTCCACAGGGATGACTTGTATGCTGTTAAAGCTTAGTGAAAGATGTGTCAGTCTGGGAAAGCGAGACATAATATTTGAGGGAATGATACTTATGCCTGTTTTTGAGAGATTAACCTTTTGGAAATGTGGTGACAGGTAATCAAACACCCTATTTCCCAGATTGTTGTGGCTAAGACTCAACTCTGTCAAATGGCTGGGCCAAAAGCAGGGCTTGTCTATGGAAATGGAGTTGAAACTCAAATCGAGAGACTCTATGAGCTGCATGTCATTAAGCTTTTTGGCAATAAAGGCAAGGTCGCTAAAACGGTTGTGGCTAAGCGATAGACGCCTCAGGGCCGGAAACACCTTGTGTGATGAACAAAACCACCAGAACCCAGTATCATCCAGGAGATTGTTGGACAGGTCCAGGATCTGTAGGGACCGTATGACTGAAATGAGATTACATGGTAGGATGTTCATTCCTGAATTAGAAAACTTTAAATAAGTCAGTTGATTGACCAGTTCCATACTGGTGTTGATAACAGGATAGCGGTACTGATAGTGGTGCACACCATCCAGTATAAACGCACGTAGATTTGTCGTGTGCTTCTGCATGGGTAACTGGAACCCATCAGGAGTGTCCTCATTATAGGTGATGTTTAAAAAAGCGATCTCCTCAAATGAGGACATCCAAACGTTTTTGAAAAGATCTACCATCACAGAGCTGTTCATCCAGGTGTCCACAATGCTTAGGTTACTGAGGACACGTAAATCTTTAAACGCCTCAAACGGGTCACTGGTAATGTTACACGCATCGGGGAATAATTTAACCAGCTGGATCTTTTTGGCTTGGATTTGGTCAAAGTCCAAAATGATGTTTTGGAAAATGTCGAAGCGTTTACAAAAAGTCACTTTCAGCACCACTTCCTGTACCAACTTCAGTTGTGAAAAGGAGCCTTTGTCGTAGTTTTGCAATTCGGTGCCACCTCCGAATGTGAGCTTTTTTAAAACTGTATTTTGAAGAGAAACAAAGTCACTCAGATGAACAGAAGTAGCTTCCTGACTGCCGATCGCAAGATTGGAAAGATGACTTAAGTTACCAAAAGATCCCGGAAGTGCATAGCTGTGATACGGATTGCTGGAAAGATCTAAGATCATAAGACGGGGCAAAGACAAATTAGGGATGGTGGTCAAGCGGTTGTAGGAGATGTTTAGAACTTTGATTTCAGAGTTGCTGCTGAAGGCGTCAGGGGAGATGTACTGAAGCCCACAATGTGTAACCTTTAGGAAGCAGAGATGGGTTAACCCAGAAAGATCTCCATAAACAATGCTGGAGATATTGTTCTGGGAAACATCTAAGTATACTGTGTCCTTTGATAGGTTTGATGGTATCCTTCTTAGGTTCCTGTTGGAAAGATCTTTGATGTTCTCCTTCAACGTGGAACCACATTTTCCGTCTTCACAATATGCTTTAAACAGAAAGACTGTCAGACATGTAAAGACTGCAGACCAGTTGGTGGTTGACATCCTGAGAACAAAATTAAGAATCAACCCAATGATACGTGCCACAATTGTAGCTAGCACTAAGGAATAAACAAAATGGTTGTGTGTTTATTTTGTACATTATTTTTGTCTAATACATTTTGTATCTGAAAACCTAATGCCCAAAATGACCTTATAATATAACAGATATTTTGCTCTTATCCTACAATTGTATTGTTTTCTAAATGTATTGTAAAGTAGTTATCAACACAGAACACTTCTTAACATTATTAAATGATTGTTACACCCCTGATTTGATATAAAATTACAGAAAGTAGCATTTACCTTAAATGTACAGTAAACCTACAGTCCGTTTCGGTAGATGAAACATGCAAATGAAACATAAAGATGAGGTCTTTTCAATAAAAGAATTCAGCGATTCTCTCCTTTTTTATTATATAGCTTAATCTGTGCCGTGCATGACTATATAGCTTCATAAAGGCGTGGTATTAACCAATAAAAAAAAATTACACAATGGCTCAGTTTTGTTTTTCGGGCCACTTGAACTTCTCTAAACACATAATTTACAACTTCTCTAAATGTCCAGAGGGAAATTCCTTATAGAGATAAAACTGTATAATACAATTTTCATGCTCCTGTCATAGTACTGTATTTAGCACATTTTATTTATATATATTTTTATTATTCATGCAATGCTGCGAGTGATTCAGGTCTTCATAGGTTGTGCAAGTGTAAAATGAATAATGTATGGTTTTATCTTGTTGAATCTGGATAATGCACTTTTTATTTTTTAATCACATTTTTCCGAATAGTTCATTCATCATTCATGAACAGGAATTCCTGTTTTACATTCGTTATGTTTTTTAAAGGTCATATCCCAAAATGACTTGCCCGTTTGCACATTCGCAGACTTACGGCTGCATGATTCTCCACAGTCTATTCTTTATATAAAACAATATGTATTTAGTTTATACTTATATATTTATGCCCTTATAAATGGCATAATGCACAAGACAGTAGGCTGCTTGGAAAGTTTTTCCTGAATCTTTTAATACACAAACGAGTCATGTTTATCAGATGTCAGGGGGTGTGAAAGGTTTGTTTAATAATAAGATTTTAAGGAGTGTTTAACAACAGCTGATAGTTTGGTGAGAGGAATAACCAGTATTTCACTATGAGACGATGTGGTAACAGTGACAGGATGTACGCACAGGGCTGTAAAGGGGACTTCCTGCTGCCTTTGAAAACAGCTGCTGACATTTGATTAAGAACTTTTGTTTATAAGACATTTTGTTTATAAGTTAAATTGAAATGATTTTCTGCTTTTAATCAGGCATTGTTTACTCATAATTTACACGTTATAAAACACTTATGTCGTGCTGTATGGTACACATACAGTATATGCACAAAGCATTGGCTAAAACAATGGTATATTATTATTGTTATGAGATATTTTGAAACGGCTGTTTCACTGAACAACTGTAATTTCACTGCAAATAAATAAAGAATATTATATTTAGAACTACAATCCCAGACACCTGTAACGCAAGGAATCACAGCAAATCACAAAATGATATGCTATGCATGTTATTGTTAGGTTGATAATCTGTTATCAGTAACAGCAGTAACAGTGTTTCGTGGGTGGTCCGATTACGACGCGTCTTTTGTTCTGTTCTCCGAAAACACATGATCGCCTAAGCGTCTTCGTTTTTCCGAAAACACCCGAGCGCGAAGCGGCCGCTTTCCGGAAGATCCGGGTGCTGTGGCTTCAACATAAACAGCAATGGCGGAGGCAGCGGCGGCGTCAACAGCGGCTCCAGCAGTGATCGGAGGCTGGACCAAGCACGTAACCTGCAGGTCAGTGAAAATCGGCAGAGGAGCGGGGTTATGTCAGTACCAGACGGCCACAAATATATCGTGCGCAAACGGCTGCCCAATCGTCGATGGCGAGGCAGTCGGTAGCGCCGCTGTCTTTGTGCTGAAGTAGATGCAAGTGTTTTGTTGTTGCAACGCACTGATCAGCGATCAGTCCGGCTGTGGTTGATGTTTTGCGATCCTTCCTTCCTCTCTGCGTGTTTCTGTCACTGCGACATCCGTGTTTGCGAAAGGCAACGAGGCAGAACCTAAACCACGTACGGTTTTGAGTTTGACAGAATAAGCTTTAAGGAAGCGAGTCGGAATCGGTTTGGACATCAGCCAGCTTGTCACCCATGGTGATCTGTGTATCAATGATTTCATTGACCAGGCTTTTTATTCCCATAAACATGGTTTACAGATTAACCTTTGATTTACCCTTGTATCCCAATTGCGGCAAACGGACTGGGGCAAGCAAACCCATATAATGTGTACAGCTGAGACAGTCTTTGTTGTCAAACGTAACATGCCCCTATCATAGCCTTTTTGAGTCATGTTGCATTCTATAAACGTTGTGGGTGATGTACCATGCCTGTTTATTAATTGCTTATTATTATGCCTGTGTCTAACTTAACATGATTATTATTATGTATCATCTTTATGGCTGACAACAAAAACATTTTGACATTCCAAACTGTTGTTGTTTGGTTCAGGTGCACAAGACAGAAATCTGTATAAGTTGTGTCACATGGTTCATTAACCTTTTGTCTCCAACATCTACTTCATCTGTAGGTATTTCATGCACGGCCTTTGCAAAGAGGGCGATAACTGTCGATATCTTCACGACCTCAGCAGCTGTAAGCCGACCATGATTTGCAAATTCTTTCAGAAAGGATGCTGTGCTTTCGGGGATCGCTGTAGGTAAGATGCGTCATGTCGAAACGTGACTCTTCTTGCATTAAGACCGGGCGGTTGTCCTTAAAATGCTTCAAAACTCTCTTGACTAGATCTGTTGTGGTATTACATAATCCCAAAGTAACGTAATCTGCAGTTCTGTTTTTGGGACTGTAACACGTGAGCGTGTTTAAATGCAGTTGCCGTGGGGCTTCTTAGAAATGTTGTGTTGTGCGTTGCGACACGCGAGGCACGCAGTTTTTTGTAAACAAGTGGTTGAATCGAAACGCTGCCAGTTAAACTGTGCTTGTGACATACTTTGTTTTTATTGACCTGTTTTATCCGTTTCATATTGTTCATATGTTTCTGTGTTTTCTGGAATGTGTAACCGTTTCCATAGGCGACACACACAATGGAAAAGCAATGGCCTGTGATTGGTACAAACAGGCCACTGTTAGTGCAGTGATACCTTTGTGAAAGCCATCGCAGTCAAGTGCATGGCTGCTCGCAGCAGTGTAAAAATTAGCCTGCGATCCAGACAGTGTTTGTCTCTTGTGTCTGCGGTCAAGTGCGTCCCCATAGTAACTGCCACCCCCAGCACAGCAGTATGGGAATGTCTTTGTCCTATGACAACGTTACATCTCGACGAGAGCTCCCTCTTGCTCTGATCGAGAGGGATGTTTCTGCGGTTTCACGGGCATGATCTTAAATATCTGCCGTCTGGAATCTGCATGGATGTCTGACGGAGCTGTATTGTGAGTGATGAAGATCGTTGCCCCCCGTCTGAGAGAGATGCAGTGTGGCTTTTGTCCCTATATGGGGCTCTACCGCATTATTGTTTGGCGGGGGGGGGAGAAGGGGGTTATGGGTCGTCCAGCTTCATTGAGTGTCTATAGAAAGGCCTCAATGTATGCTTCATTATGGCTGGATTTCTTGACTGCTTTGTGTCTATTTCTCTATCCTCTCTCTCTCTCTCTCTCTCTCTCTCTCACTCAGTGTCTTTCTGCCCCCTTACACCCCCCCCACCACTCTGGGGGCCACACAGAACATTTCTCTGCAGCCTGCATGGCAATTGCATAACCCCATGTATTAACATGCTCTCTCTTCCCTGCTGCTGCTGCTACTGTTGTCAGGTTCATTCGGTTCGCGCCGCCATTCTGCGGTAGCCACTCGCGCTTCCACTGTGTCATTTATTTATGCG
>JAZGTI010013582.1:0-14748 GCA_036877585.1 Botia kubotai
TCATGTTTGCTATTAGCGCTTGTAATGAAAAGTGGTTGCGACAAATCTGAGCACCAGCGTTCTGGTGACCGATGATTTCAGCATCACACGTCTACCATTCACTGACTTCAGCTGCAGTGCATTTAGTCTGAACTCTGAAGAATAAAGGTTCTTTAAAGGTTCTTCACAGCGATGTCATAAAAGAACCATTTTTGTTCCCCAAAGAAACATTCAGTCAATGGTTCCTAAAAGAACCATTTCTTTCTTACCTTTTAATAGTTACAATATAATGTAAAACCTTTATGTACTACAAAGAACCTTTGGTGAAACAGAAAGGTTTTGTGGATGTTAAAGGTTTCTTTATGGAACCATCCTCGCTTACAGGGAACATTCCTAGAACACTGGCTAATGTTCTCTAGAAGTTCTCTTAAAGTTTATTAAAAATGTTCTCTCAGTAATGTTAGTAGAATGTGTTGTTAATGTTATATATCATATCAAAAACGTAATTTTTAAGTTGTTAATGGAACGTTTTAAAAATGTTACAGAATTTAAAAAAGTTTATGTTCTTATAACCAAGCAATTAATATTAACATTAAAGCGTCTAAAAAACTCGATGTCTGAAACTTTCCTAGATCTTTAAAAAAAAAACATTTTCAACCAAAAACTGTTAGCTGGGATACAGCCAAAAATGATATTTAATAATGGTATTTAATAATGGTATTTAATAATGGTATTTAATAATGGTATTTAAAATGGTATTTAATAATGGTATTTGATAATGGTATTTAATAATGGCATTTCAATGGCATTAAGAAACAACTTTTTTTTAAGAGTGCACAGGCCGCTGCTTGTGGTTGTATGTTTGATGACTGAAGCAGGACGGGTCCTGTCAACTGTACTGACCGTCTGTTGAAATCATCTGCCGGCTGGACAGAACCACAGCTGAATGAGTCAGAACAGGCTTTCCCAGGAACGGGCTGGGGTTGGAACAGGATAAATTTCCTAAAATCAGACATTATTATTCATGCACATTATTCCTGGATTCCAAGGCATGTGGAAAAGCATTTACACTACCAGTAAGCACCTAAAAATATACCGTTTCTGTACTTTTCACCTGTATTTCACAGCACAAGCGCTCAATGAGAATACAGTGAGCATATGTGGCTAAAAAAGTTACTGGTGTTACTAGTAAATCGAATTGAACAATCAGTGTTATTTTATATTTTAGGATGTTTAATATTTGTACAGTCGATTATTTTAGCCTGGATTCAACAGCTTTGTTCACATGTGCTAACTCCTAAAAGAGATTTTTAATTTGTGATAAACCACGCAAACATTTTTTGTTTGTTTAAGCTGCAATCTGTAATTTTTACTAGTTAAAAATGAACAAAAATCAGTTATTGATCGAGTACATGACAGATTAGTGTTCAACACAATCTGCTTATCCTGATTCACAACAGTAAGTTTATAATAATGATTTATCATTTGAGCTGTCGGGTCTGATTTCCCGGGAAATGTCAGTTTGACTTCATTTGACTGCAACAAATGTACAGAAAAGTATGTAAAGTAACCTGCAGTTTTATGTTTCAAACAGAGAAGGCGATAGAGGCGACCATTACAGATTTAACCTTTATTGAAGATATTAGCATTTCATAGAGTTAAAGTACATGAGAAGTCTTGCGTTCTTTTTTAATTAAATCATTATTCCACATACACATGCTGCCTCATGTAATCATTACAAGCATAACAGAAGATTTCTGGTTGGATTGGAGTCTTTAAAGAAACAGGCAAACAGCAGAAACACACGTTCAGTCTGTCTGTAGTTTGTATAACAGATATTACTTCTTCTGTGTCAAAATTACCACGATGTTACATTAATAAAACTGCATTACTAACAGATGAAACACTGAACTTTTTCAAACTCCTTTCCTAGTATTTCTGCTAGGACTGGATGCACAAAACTCAACGTTCCTTCTTGAAAGTACCAAGAAAGATCTCATGATAACATCATGTGTTTTTTTTATTTTCCACCTGGTACCTCATATATCTCTCTGACATTATTAGTGTACAGCAGTCAGATGTGTTTGCACACTGCCTGGGAAGTTTCCTGCCAGACGCAGACACAGGTCCTCAAGAGTGCTGACTATTTGCACACACTCTCTGTCATTTTTATCTTGAGCACCATTCAAAGGCAGATTCTAGATCCTTCTAATTAATTCTGTTGCTATGTTCATTTGCAAAAGTGCACCCGAGATAATGAAATCATGCTTTTTTGAAAGTCAGTGTATTTTACAGAAATTTTCTTACAAAAACATTTTTGTTATTCTGGCTGAAAGTCTCTTCACATCCTGAAAGCAATCACTGAGTTAAGTTGCCTAAATATATTTATATGAATATATATCTTCTGTGGAAGACACAGGACCATGAAATGTTCATTCAATCAGTCAGAATGCAATAATTGGATGTCCTACTTGTCTGTCAAACTATGTATGTGTTCATGTGTTGGAGGGGGTGTGGCTTTGGAGAGCGCTCTGAAGGGAGGCGGGATCTTATGGTTTCAAAGCTAGCTTGCTAATGCTAACCCCGTCATAATTACCTACCTTACTGTTAATGCTAACAGATGTCAAACAGTCTCTGATCATTTTATTTTCCACACGTGGCTCAGTTCCTTTTATCGAATCTTCTACTTCTTTTTTAACCTGTTTCACCTTCTGTCAGCCAAAAATCACCAGTCTGATCACCTAGAAAAGTATCTGCACACCTCATCTGGACAAGCTGTTCGATCTGAAGCAGAATTCATGCAGCACAAACAGTGAGAGAGTTTTGCTCTGAAGTTTAATAATTTGGGGTGTTCAAATCCCAAACCACAAGTATGACCGACAGGAACTGAGCTGCTTGTCTTCACAAACATCATCAAATATAACAAAAAACATTTTTGTTTAAACGACACAGAAAATCTAACCAAAAGTATTAGACGGGGGACATAACGGAACCAAACAGTGATCGCAAAACTGCCCAGTGCATCATGGTACCCAGGAGACAAAAGTTTACCTCCTGTGACGAATGCTCGGTCTGCACAGAGGTTCTTAAAGACTGACGGCGTTCTGAGACCTGTTAAAACCTTCATTCTTCTCTTAGCTGAAAATAGTATTACCACATGTGTCAAATGAGAGTCAGATGCTTGTAAACTCACCCTCCAGGTATCTGTGTTCATTATGGGATGGCAGAGTTGCAGCGGCTGCATCACAGATCGTGCACACAGCTCCTGTGAGCATCAGTTCCTTTACACCAGTCTCCTAAAGTTCCCATCAGGCCAAAGGTTCATCTCAACATCTCAGAGTTATAGAACAGCGTAGAATTCAAGCAGCTGACACAACATACACAACATCAAACACTTTTACATGTTAAAGCTGCAATCTGTAACTTCTTTTGGTTGAACATAAAGCAAGTACATGACAGATCAGTGTTCAGATCAGGTCTTCTTACCTTACTAAGTTTTATAATAATGATTTATCATTTGAGCTGGCGGGCCAGATTTCCCCAGAAATGTCAGTTTGGCTTCATTTGACAACATACAAAATGAAAGGTACGTAAAGTAACCTGCAGTTTTATGTTTCAAACAGAGATGGTGACAGTCTGGATTTCAGTGTATGTCCACATTCACACTGCAACTAAATTCTGGTGTCACTCCTCTTCTGAGAGCTACATCTGTTATTTATGAAGTGGCATCACATCACATAAAACTGAATTCACTCCCAAACAATATATGAAGAGACAACAGAATTAACATTCAATCTTAGTAGTATGTACAACCAAACTGATCAATTAGCTAATGCTATGACGTCCGTGTTTTAGACATTGAGGCGCTATAAACACAATAAACCGAACTACATGTCATGACTGATCTGTAAATTTTGATACATTCTCTCGGCTGTGTCTCTCTCAGCAGTCTGTGGTGTAGCTCACACATGGCTGTCCAAACACACGGCATATAAACCAAACAGCACAGCTCTGTTGACAGCTGTTTACTCAGATTTTCCAGTCGCTAATAACTGTCATCAAAAAAAGCTCTGAACAGGTTTAACTGTCTGCTTTCATATTCACACACAGTTGAAGAATCCAACATTGTACTATTTTCTATAATCAGCACGTCAACCACATTTTCAGAAGAGACTGTATGTATGTCCATACAAATACAAAATTATCATTTAGGAGACTGACTGCATTTACTGTCAGTCAACAATTTTAGGTTGTAGGAACATTTCCCTAATGTTTCCATTAAGTAATAAAAACATTAAAAACTGTATAAGTTATAGGAATGTTTCCCAAAATGATCCATTAACAACTTATGAATAACATTTTTGATATATCATATAATGTTGATATATCACATACAACATGAAAAAATATCTACTGATTCCTTTTTTTTTTTAAACTTTTACAAAATATTAGCTAAGGTTCTGAAAACGTTCCCTGCTGTTAGCTAGGAAAACTCTGCAGTATTTGTGACCTCACAAGCTACTCAAATCTTCTGTCACAAAAAAGCAAAGCTGGACAACTATATAAACTTTTCACACATCTGCTTAGACACAAACAATGAAAATATTTACGTAACAAAAGCACAGGAATCTTTGGAGATTACACTGTATAATCCACTGGAGGAGCATGTTTTATACTCGACCTCAAAAAGTCTGCAGAGCATCAATGCTTGGGTGAAACACTGTTAAAAAATTGAATGTGCTATTACATGATTCAAAGACTCTGTTCCAAAACATAGTGAGCTGCCTGTATAGGCCGCATTTTAAGACATCATAGCTGTGTTTCTGCCCTGAAGGCACAGTTATGCTGCCTAAATAAGGTTAACCTTGTTTTGGCCAAATATACTTGTATATTTAACAATGTTTGTGTGTGCTACGTGTTTAATGCTTTGTAGAGTATAATGTTGTTAGCTTATCAACATGAGTCGAGTCTCTGTGCTTTTTGAATCATGCACAGGTGTGCTGCCTGTGTAGAACACTCTAAATCAGCCAATTAAAATACACGGTTTTATTTCTGTTCACTCTTAAAAATAAAGGATTTTATTGAGCTTTATAGTTTCATAAAGAACCTTTGCAATGAACCAACTGTGCAACATAAAGGTTCTCTGGATTTTAGTCAATAAAGGTTCTATAATAGACTATAAAAAGGTAAGAAACGGTTCTTTTAAGAAATGGTTCTTTGTAATGGTTCTTCTATGACATTGCCGCAAAACCCTTTAAACTCCATTTTTTGTAAGTGTGTAGTATTTTGTGTGAAGTATACTATTTTGAGCAAAGTCTTATTGGACTTTTAAAGTCTTTGTTAAGACCTGGACGCTGATGTAGGAAAATCATTATTGTTCACAGATGTAGACTGTTAATGATCTACGGAACCCTTCTTAAACAGAAAGTTATAGCAACAAGAGTCCATCACATCAATTAACATTGCTTCTGTTATTTGTATCTTGTAAACCTGTTACCTGGATACTCTCTCCAGAAGGTCTGTCTCTCCGGTTTCAAAAGTTCTGGCACAGACAAACGGAACAGTCAGTGCTCTGCGGAGGGCTATGACTCGCACTGCATTCCACGCAGCTTCACAGGCATCCAAAGGGTGTAAATTATTAAAACATTTGTGGTGCGCTACAAGAGAAGAGAGAAAACAGCGCTATGTTTGGTCTATACCACAATAAGACAACTCTGACTATAAGCATCTTCTAAAGTACAGAACATTATAGACAGTATTGCGTATGGAACAGTATAGACAGTACAGAGTATAGAACAGTAAAGACAGTATAGAGCAAAGAACAGTATAGACAGTACAGAGTATAGAACAGTAAAGACAGTACAAAGTATAGAACAGTAAAGACAGTACAGAGTATAGAACAGTAAAGACAGTACAGAGTATAGAACAGTAAAGACAGTACAGAGTATAGAACAGTAAAGACAGTATAGGGTATAAAACAGTAAAGACAGTATAGGGTATAGAACAGTAAAGACAGTATAGAGCAAAGAACAGTATTGAAAGTATATAGACAGTATAGAGTAAAGAACAATATAGACAGTATAGGGTATAGAACAGTATAGACAGTATAGGGTATAGAACAGTATAGACGGTGTAGCATATAGAACAGTATAGACAGTATAGGATATAGAACAGTATAGACGGTGTAGCATATAGAACAGTATAGACAGTATAGGATATAGAACAGTATAGACTATCATTTTCAGTAAACATTACTTGATAACATGTATATGTGTACATATGCATACGTGTGCTCCTTCACAGCTGAAGAAACCAAATCAAATCCTCATTGATGTTTCTTTTAATTAGCAACGTTCTACTAGAAGCCCTTAATACAAATAAAAACAGACACAAATGAGACATTGACGTCTTACTGTTGAGGAGAGTAAGAGCACTGAAGTGGGTCAGATAACTCAATGTAGTCAATGTATACAGAGACCTCAGAGCACAGCAGACACATACTGAGATTACAGTACAGAAAACTACAGTTTCTATGTCATATCTTTGCTGTCCAGGAGAAACATAGTAAGAGACTTGAATTCATTAACACTAGCTCATGCATTATGAAATAACCTAGATTAATGCTTGCTTATACAGATACTATTGTTCTATACAATTATAAATATGTAACTTGAAAGGTGAAACATCTATAATAATAATTATTAATAGTAGTTAGTTAGTTAGTTACCAAATACCAACATCCTCAAGTCATTTAAACCTGACAGAAGTCTATATGTGAACTGCAGCAGAATAACTGAACATCTGGACTAGAACACCCCCAGCTGGTAACTGCAGGCAATGAGCGAGTTTAACATCTAACCAACCATTAAACACACACTGATCACACTAACTAGGCTAAACAAAATTTTCACAAAATGTTAGCACTGAAAAACAATTCTGAGAATGTTCATGACAAAATGTTCATGCAGTAACGTTAGTAGAACATTTTCTTAAGGTTATATATACATTGTGTGTGTGTATAGATAGATAGATAGATAGATAGATAGATAGATAGATAATCTAAGTTGTCAGTGGAACGTTGGAACGTTTAAATGTTACAGAATTTACATTTTGAGTTTACAGTTCCTAGAAATTTTAAAATAGCAGATACATTTTTGATACTTAATGGAGCATTCATGAAACCTAAACCTGAGCGAATGACAACATGACTGAGCACCTCTCAGTCAGACAGAACCTTTGAAGGTATATCGGTCTCCTACAAGACTCTCATATTTAAACAGCCCCTCTCTCCAAATGAACTCTTCTAGAAATAATCCCCTGAAGACGCTTCGAGTGCTTTTCTCCGCTCTTAACATTTGAAAAGAGCAATAGACAGACGGAAGTACAAACACATGAGGCAGACGCAGTTATTCAATGGAGTCCACTTCTGTAGTCAGAATATAAATGGATGCTGCATACGAAAATAGTTCCTTTTTTCCTCAGGGTCTTTTTGAAAACCGAAAGGAAGGGATTAAATCTTTATATATTTATTTTTTACCTATTCTGCTAGTTTTCATTCATGCATTAAAATGTTCTTATTGTGCCAGTGCTCCTCAACCAAAATGTAGTATTTCATTAATTCTTAACATAATTACATAATATACTTCACAAATTACCCCACAAGCCCTCTTACATCACTGAGTGCTGGGTCACACTGAGTGCTGGGTCACACTGAGTGCTGGGTCACACTGAGTGCTGGGTCACACTGAGCTTAACCCTGCGTGTAACACCTGACAAACCCTGACTTCACACTTGTAATTTGGAAAAGAGATCAGCGCCGCTTTTGAACCTGGGACTCATACATCAGTTCTACAAATGAACATACAGTTATTAAGGGTAGTGTAGGCAGTTTCAGAGAGGTTAGCAATAGCAAGCTAGCTTTGAAAGCATAAGATCCCGCCTCCCTTCAGAGTGCTCATCAAAGCCACGCCCCCTCCAACACACATGAACACATACATAGTTACACAGGCAACAGGACATATTATTGCATTCAGACAGAATGAAATAATTGGACAAACATTTTATGATGCTGCACCTTCCCCAGAAGATATATTTATATAAATATCTTTTAACACTTTACTTGTGATTGCTTTCAGGATGTGAAGAGACTTTCTGGAAAAGATCGCAGACCCTGCCTTTAAAACATTATATGTCTGTTGTGAGGCCCATTTGTCAACATTATTGACCTCATTAATATACAATTAGGAACACTGTTCGCCCAATCAATGATATTGATCTCATAAATATGTAAATAAGAACAGCAGCCCGGGGTTTGCAAACATACAGTTTAAGATCACGAAACTCTTGCATCATTTATAAGCAGGATTAATTACTAACCCAGGGTGAAGTACAGCCAGTGTGAAACATAAATCTTGATAAACGATGATACATATGCTTGTAATTCAGTCAATACTGTAAAGTGCAACATTGTAATATTCTAATAAATATATTTAACACAACGTTTGTGTGTGTTTTCTGTTTCTCAGAGTACTGCAGTGAGTAACTACACAAACTCCTGTACAGTATTTATCAGAAAGATAAACAACATGCATACAGTAATATAGATTCATCGTCATTAACGGTTCTATAAGAGGTTCTATATGAGGTTCTATATGAGGTTCTATAAGAGGTTCTATACGAGGTTCTATAGTTTTTTACATTCTTGCATGTACTCACAAGTAAAGACAAATCACTGTTTTTACTTCAGCCAAAAACAGTTGTGTTGATATTCAGTGAAAACAGCACAACTGTTAGTCTGATATCACCAATATACAGCAGTTCTATAAACAAGAGGTAATCAACTGAAATCATTTTGGAAACAAATGCCTTGGAAACAAGCAGAGGCATGCGAACAAAACACGCCAGTGCTGTTATACTGAACAGCAGCACTCTCCGAACGCTGTTGGCCAATCAAATGAGAGGACTGGAACTATGATAAATATACACAAACCCAACCTGAACCCTGCATGAGTCACCTGAACACAACTGAGATTCTGAAGAAGTGAATGAAGACATTGCTTATTCTCTTTATGAGCATGTTCTGAAAGGAATACTTACTTCTAATGTTTTCTGTAACTTATTCCCAGATGTACAGTTGAGCCAGAAACACATTCAGAGGAAAACTTTGAGCTTGTGTGTGTGTTCTGGGAATATAACGCATGTGTTTTTGTTCATCTGATTTGTGTGTAATAGAAAAGGAAACAGAATCAATATTCTCGTCACAGTGTGTATCTGCATGAGCGTGTTTGAGATGAAGATTGTGGAACTCTGTTGTGATCAGGTATTGCATTAATGAAGACCCGACTCTCTCCAATCTCACCCGAGCGCCGCTGGTCGCACAGAGACTGAGCGTGTGCAGACTGCTGATGATCACCTTCACCACTAGACCAAAGCCACAAACTTATCCTAGTCACCTTCATTTTTGGCCCAAAACAACACTGCAGCTTCACTGCACAAGACATGCTCTGAATGAAACAACATAAGCTCAAAAGTGTTGTTTACATTCATTATGTCACTGTTTACACTTCCTGTAATAATTTCCTTAATGATTTCACAGGAACACGATGAGGTCATGACAAACATAAAGTGTAACTAACTAAAAGTGCTTTTTCAGTGGTGTGACAGTAGTTACACTGTTATCATAACAGCAACAAGCTACTTTGTCAACGATTAGCAATAATCCAGCTAACAGGGAACACTCTCAGAACGTTGACTAACGTTCTCTAAATGCTCTCTTAAAGTTACTAAACACATTATTGTAGTATTGTCAGTAGAATGTTTTATAAACGTTACATACTTCAAAAATATTATTAGGTTTTAAAACATTACAGAATTAAAATATGTTCTTAAAACTAAGCAATAATGTTTCAAACGTTTTTGGAACATTCAAAATAAAATAAAAATATCTAATGGAACTTAATGAAAACATTAGGGAAACATTCTTACAACCTAAAATTGTTAGCTGGGAGCACACTGTTGTCACCCTGCATTGCTGCATTGTTATGAAATGTCTCTCTCTCATATGTCTATCTCACATGTACTCTCTTCAGCTTTGTATGATATCAGTATTTGGTGTGTTGGGATAAATTATTTCCACCAGCCTGGCACAATTTCTCATCTTTTGCTGAAGTTACATGAGGTCCTGATAATGAATTCTGCTGCACGTGTAAAATAAATCTATAATGACGTTTTGTTTTTCACAGGAATTGATTATGACATACTGTTCAAATCACGGAGAAAAGCTGAGTGCACACGGACACGCACACATAACCAAAACAACAAATGAGTAAATGCAAGACGTTACATATTTATCGCTGAAAGTGCATTTCTTGCAGAGAAAGCGCAATATTCATGTGTTTTCATCTCTCTGAGGTTTTCAATGACCCTCTGTAAAGCAGCTCTATATTAAAGCCAGAATGAGGTGCTACAGATAAATTCACCTGTCAGTTAGAAATTGCTAGAAACAGCCTTTATTCTGCCTGTAACGAAACTACATCTAAAATACTGACACGTCATCTTTTTCCAACTCCTTGTCTTTCCCTATTTGACTTTAAACAGCGAGATCTCCATTCCATGTTCCTGGAGGTCCAAAGACCTACAGAGTTTAGCTCCAGTCTCCTAAAAACACACCTGCTTGGATGGTCCTGTCACTCCCCAGTCGAGACGTGGATCAGCTGCCTCAGGTGAAGCTAAACTCTGCAGATCTGTGGAGCTCAGCGACACCTCGGATATATACAGTTATAGTGTATTAAAGTATCAGCTAACAGGGAACCTACCTAGAACATTGACTTATGTGCTATAAACGTTCTCTCAAAGTTATCAAAAAACATTCTGGCAGTAACATTATTAGAACTTTTTCAAATTATATATTACTTAATATCATCTATATCAAAACACTATTGGTAAGTTGTTACTGGAACGTTTTAAAAACGTAATTTAAAAAAACATGTATACGTCTAAGTAACTTTTATCAGAACATTCAAAATATCTTTATAACATTTTCGTTACTTAAAACATTAGAAAAATGTTTCTACAACCTAAAATTGTTAGCTGGGCAGACAGCAGGAAGGTGTAATGTGGGTCACGTCTGTCTCTAGAAGTACTAAAAATTACAATCTTCAAACATCAAAGCACGGGTCCAGACAGAGTGAAGAAAATCTCATGTCACTCTCACACTGTCCACTGCCAACTTTCTTAAAGCAAATGCAGCAAATCTGAGTCAAAAATAAACAAAACAACTGCCAAACTTCTGGAGGCCAGCAGAGAACTATATTAAAAATCATGCTTCACAAGAACTAAACATAAAATCTACTAACTTCTTTATAATTAAACTTACAAACAATTTCAATGGCGTTTTGTGAAGGCACTCAATTTAATAAATGAAAGGTGCCACCAGGGGGCACCAGTAAGCATGTGACCAGAAAGCAGTCACTTCGCTGACCAATAGCGTCAGTGTTTATTATAGTTCAGCAGCATGAGTTAACCTCATGACACTTACACCAGATCCCAGCAGTCAACCACTCTCACGAGACCTTGATTAGTCTGAAAAGTCTGTCATTTACTCATGCTCATGTCTGCTGAACATCTTCTGTGAAACCCTGAACACAATGTTCAGCAAGCTGCTGTTTCCATACAACAAACGTGAAACGTAATTTTCAGATAAAGCTCCCAAAAGGACAAATACAATCATACACTATACATCAGTATATACATTAATGCAAGATATATTTCATATTTAAAGTAAATGAAATTTCGGTCATTGTTTACTTAACCATAATATTGCTCCAAATCTCTGTTTTGCTTCTTTTCTTTTGAAAACAGAAGCAGAAGTTTAGTTCTTTATCTCCTATAGTGAAAGTTAATTTTAGGCATTTCAAATATGATGAAGAAACCGCATGATTTTGATTCATATGTCTTATTCCAGTATATTCAGCAGAGCCGTGTGAATTACAATCATCATCTCCAACACGTACAGTAACTGTTAAATCTCATTACCTCAATTCTCCTAACATCTCCTCTTAATCATCTCAATACAGTTTCTGCTAGACAGCAGCAAGATGATACAGATGTTCTCCTAAAACCAGACCGTAGTAACCACACTGTAGAGGTTCGAATAAGATATGAAGAATGCAAACTTTCACATGCAAATCACTGTTTTACTGGCAGAGAAACATCTGGCAAAGCTTAAACTTAAACACCTGTTATCTCAACGAGATCTCCTGAGCATTGAACGAGCAACCTCTGGGCAGTTTAATTCTGTTCTGCGGAGCTAACACATTTCCTTCTGCATGAGCTAACCTATGCATCAATGCTCGCTCATGTAGCTGAAAGTTTGAGTATGCAGAGGGCGAGAGAGTTTAAAAAAAAACTTTCCCTCTGGCAGCCACTTTATCTTTAACATTATAATAAATGGACGGCGAAGGATGTGCAGCTGGAATGCAGATGAGCACGGGTGAGCGCGTGAGGAGACAGTTGTGATGCACTGAAACTTCCTCGGATTCAATGATTTGCTCTGAGTTCCGCAGTGCGAAGTAGAACAATTCTGAGGGGGGGTGCTGGCAGGAAGTACAATGTGAGTGTGTAGGACAAGAACTGATCTTGATCTTTCAGATCAAATATACAAACACACTGACAACAACAGAAAACATCAACCACAGCCATTTAAACAAGAAGTTCTGTATGGCAAACGACCTCATCTGACAAGCTGCTCTGTGTTGCTACTGACGTCTGTCCAATAACTTTTACTGATTTTCCATCAAAGCACATCCTTAATATAATATTTATAATATATATAATACACTATAATATTTACATATATATAATACACTACAGAATGTATTTATAGTACATAAAACAGGCCAAGCACGTTGGATAAGTGATTTTTAAACAAGCGTCTATAAGATTTTAAACATGAGGCAGACAACACCTTCAAATGCTAATAAACCGGATTCATACAAACACTGAACACTGAATACTGAACACTGAACTTGGGAAAAACTGCAAGTTTTCCACCCAAATCAACGGCTGCGTTCCTTGTTTTCTCAGTCCAGTACCCAACTATTAGGGAACATTTTCAGAATGTTGGCTAACATTCTCTAAAAGTTATCAAAAAAAACATTCTGTCAGTAACGTTAGAAGTTACTTATCATATATTATACAAACGTTACTCTTAAAGGTTTTTAAAAACCTCCGACTGAAGCAAAAATGCTGTGAAAACCCTTTTAAGAAGCTTAATTTTTAATTGTATTGTAAGGCAATACACTCAGACATTCTCAGAACCTTCATTTCAAGAAGTCGGTGAGTGTTCGTTGGAAAATACGTGACAGGAGAAAGCTGTGTGGTTTTTTCTTTCTGTTCAGCAAATGAGGGAAATTAAATAGTCGATGGCCTTCCTCACCTTCCGGTTCCTCGCGGTTCTTCGTGGTGTTGCTGCCAGTCTCACGCGGCTTTCCTCCCTCTCTGACCTCATTTGCTCTCTCCTCACGTCAGCGTGAGACTGCAGCTTAATTGAACCCCAGCAAATGACAAGAACTCAGAATCACTGAGAACTCTGGCAGCTCCGCTTGCTGTTTCATTCTTCTGAATAAAACATTCTATTCCCATCACTGTCACTGTTCCAAACCTCAGCCATTCACAGCCCTGCCAACCGCTAACCTGAGCTGAAAGTAGCCCTACACCTTCATCTCTCTCGCTTGTTCTTTCTGCATCTCTCCCTCTGGCCTTCTTACCATGCACTACCACAGCAGTTCAGTGAAAAAGCTCAGTGTGTATTTTAAACTCATGAGACAAGACCAAGAGAAGCAGAGCTGAAAGATTAACAGTGTCATAAGTTTCAACAGGTTCAGTGTTGACCTCCCTCCCCGTGGGGGCACTACTGCTGGAAGTTCTCTTGTTTTAACCCTGTGGTATGGAAACATCGCTGGATGGATTTTATTACTGTGCATACAATCAAAAAACAATCAAAGAGGCACAAGACAGACTATTCATATAAAAATGACTTGAAAGAAATTGCAACACTCAATATGGTAAGAATACAAATCTCTTGTTCCAGTTTAAAAGGTCAAATGTCTTTTTAATAGGAGCAATAAAATGTGTCCGAGCATTACCTGGACCAGCTCACTGAATTTATAGCATGCTTTATAATAAGGTCTCACAGTTTACGATGCGGCTGCTGTTGGATTATATTGCTGATCTGTAATATGTTGCTGAAATGTCAGCTTAATAAGCAGTTTCAGAGATGTCAGTCTTTACACACTGAAGAAGACAGCAACTGTATTTATCACTTACTTAAAAAAACCTTTCACAAACTCAGCCATCAACTTTTCACCCACTTTTAACGAGTTCAATAAGTTTGTGGCTAATACCTGATATTACATCAACATGTATTTCTGTCCCAGCAATAAAATGAACAAACTCGACTGTCTTTCAGCTTTGTCACTTTTTCTAAAGATCAACTTAGTTTTATGAGAGGACAACGTCATGCATTCCTTCATCCGTCATCATTTACTCACCCTCATGTCGTTTCAGACGCGTGGTTTTGTTTGTGATGTCAAACATATGGAACGCGGACGGGGCCAAAAGTCTTCAAATGAAACGCGTGAAATTTGGACGCGTCAACACGCACAGTTTGTACGCGTCTTTTTGGTCCGCGTAAACGCGAACGTTTTGTACGTCTATACGCAAAGTTTTTAGTCATGTTATTTAAAGACACGATCGTTTGTATCGCCTTAA